>WEKX01019709.1:825687-912731 GCA_013390025.1 Pitta sordida
CCCACTGGTGTCACAGCTCACTCTGTCCTTGGAACTGCCACCCCACTGGTGTCACAGCCCACCTTGCCCTGGAGCTGCCACCCCACTGGTGTCACAGCTCACCCTGTCCTCAGAGCTGCCACCCCACTGGTGTCACAGCTCACCCTGTCCTGGGAGCTGTCACCCCACTGGTGTCACAGCTCACCTTGTCCTTGGAGCTGCCACCCCACTGTTGTCACAGCTCACCTTGTCCTTGGAGCTGTCACCCCACTGGTGTCACAGCTCACCCTGCCCTTGCACCTTCATCCCACCTCGTTGCCTCCTCCTCACTTGTCTGGGCAGGCTGTGGATGTGGCTCTCTGGGCTGGAGCTGTGGAGCAGCAGAGCTGCAGAGCCTGGGCTCAGGTGTGAACTGAAACCATATGTTAATCTGTGAGCAAAGATAAACCCTTCTAATCACTTCATTATTGTGTTAGCAAGGCACGAGCTTTACTGCTCTGACTCCCCTATTTTCTTAATGAACTGCCTCAAGTTGGTCCCTGTTTATATCATGTCTGGCCATTCCTGAGGCTCAAATGCCTCCCCTTGAGCAGCCAGAGAAGAGAAGAGAAGAAGGAAATAAGAGAGAAGAGGAGTAGAAAAAGAGAAGAGCAATTGAAACCAGATTGAGCAGCTCTGGCTTTAACAGTCCCTTCCCCTATTTTCCCTGCCGTTCCTCCTGGTGACCCCTTCCAAGAGTTCTGGGTGAGTTTCCCAGGAATGCACAGCCACGCTCTGTCTCCCTGAGCTGGGCCTGTTATTCCAAAGGAGCTGGCAGAGCTCTCCAGCTTTCACAGCCAGATGTGAGGAGTGTGACCCTGCCAGACGCTGCAGGCATGCACCTTCCCACCCCAGCCTCCTGCACAGGGAATAGTGATGAGGGATCTATTCTGGGTAGTGCTTTCCTCATTTGTTCTCTTCCGTCTCTCCAAGGATCAGTTTGTGGCACCAATGCTGTATCATCTCACAGCTAGTGGAAGTGGGATGAATTTTGCCATAAATTTCAGTAAGAGCAGGGCAGATTAGTGACACTGGAGGATTTTTGGGGTCCTACTTATGAGCCAGGACCCAAACTGTGCCTGATGTTGTACGAAAAATACAGCCCAGAAGGAGACTCCTGCCCAGGGAAAGCTGCAGGTAGTTTCCCATTTCAGACTAATCATATGGATCCACAGAGACAAAAGAATGCAAATGAAAACTGCAGCATTGTTGGTGGCAGAACACCCAGGGATCACACACCATCCACAGCTCTCCTTCCATCTTCTCTTTGTGTGCTCCCTGTGTTCCTCTGGCTCAGTCACAGTTGTGGTGACACACAGCCAGGGCCATCCTCCACCCCAGCAGCAACACAGCCCTGCACACTGAAATCCTGGGGCTGTAACCTCGGCTCCCACCTCAGCTGGGATGTCCCACCCGAGCTGGGATGTTCCACCCGAGCTGAGATGTCCCACCTGAGCTGGGATGTCCCACCTGAGCTGGGATGTTCCACCCGAGCTGAGATGTCCCACCTGAGCTGGGATGTCCCACCTGAGCTGGGATGTCCCTCTCTTGTCCGACCTCCCTCTTTCTCATGGACTGCTGTTCTTAGTTTTGAATTAAACCATAAATTCTGTGGACAAAACCTTTGTCCACTGGGACTCCTGACCACGGTTCCTCTCCCCAAGAGCTGTGAACACCAAACATGTGTCTCAGAACTAATGACTTGTCACTTCACTTAATTCATCAAGATGTCAAATGGAGATTGTACTTCACCTCAAAACGGGCTGAGGTGGAAATCACGTCATTTAAATTTAACACCACCTTATGATGATAACACTCAGGCATTCAAACAAATCACAAATTTAAACTTTAAAATAATATTTTGAAAGGGAGTTAAAATAATTGCAGAGCGTATTTCTTAATGTTGAAGCGCTTCCTGTCCTTGCACTGAAAGGTGCAGCAGAAATGCAGAGCATTATGTTTATTTATTAATAATCCCACAAAGAAATTTTCATGATCGCCACTGGGGACTGTCTGACAGGTGACACAGGCGACCTCCTGCCAGGAGTGACATCTCTCCCCTACAATTTACATTCTCTAAATGATCTGCGATCAAATTACTTACAGCACAAATTAGCTGCTCCCCCCACTCTTCGCTCTCACACCACCATATTCAACTGTTTGTTCCAGAGGGCCATAAAAATAATAATAATATGGAAAGTCGGTGCCTCAGCTTCCAGCATGGAAACAAGGCATTGGCCAGGAGATCGATTCCTGCCCTCATTTTCTCAGGCACTGGGATTTGCATCTGGGGGAGATGCAGGTCATTGGCTGGGAGAGAACGTCGTGGGTTCATGTTTTGATTGCACAACCAGATAAACAAATGAAGTGCCCCAATTAGAGGGAAGAAAATAATCAGTGTTGGGTGGTACAGGAACCGAGCAGGCTGAGGAACAGATTTGGATCAGCCAAAGAACGAATCCCAGGTATTTATCGGATGCTAGGGAGACTAACAACCAGCGGCAGGGAAATGGTTAAGAGAATATATTAAAGGTGCAAAGGGTCTCCCGACCTCTGCCACTGTCAGTTCTGTCAATGGGCCAACAGACGCCAGCAGAATAATTATGGCCTATATTTAGATTATGGATGCACGGGCCAGGGTGAAGGTTGAACATGGGGAACATGGTTGTTTGCAGTTCATTAGTGGTAGGAGCAGCCGAGGGTGGGAGGAGGGCACTGAACTGGATTCATCCCACCTGGAGTGCCTGTGCTGAGCTGCATAATGTCAGGGAAAGGGATCTGATTAGGTGGGGAAACAAAGGCAATAAACTGCTCAGACTGTCACACCCGGCCTGCCAGAGGGAGGGAGGAAGGAAGGAAGGATGGCAGGAAGGAAGGAAGGAAGGAGTGGAGGAAGCAGGCTCTGGCTCTCAGCCACACTCTTCCTCCTCGGGGTGGGGATGCAGAAGGGCCGACAGAGCTCTGTGCCTGTGATTTTGGTGTGCTGTTTGCACACGGGTGTGTATGACAGAATTACCTGGGACATCAACAGTTGTCCCTGGCTGTGTCCTGTATCCAGAACCAGCCTGTGTCCCTGGCAGTGCTGGAGAGGGTGCTGGGGGCTGAGGTGTGCCCTTCCCTAAGGTGGACAGGCTGTGTACAACCCTGCCAGCTCTGGAAGGCCTCGGGGGTGCTGCTGTACCCCCAGGACTTCAGCTGCTCATCAGGTGACACAACTATCAGTGAACAGCAAGCCAGGTAAAGCAGAGGTGCCACAGCTTCACCTCACTTCTCCAGTGCAGCCTGCAGGGACTGACAGTTTTCCATCACGCCGCCTACAAAGAGCCCCAGACTAATGACTGGCAAAGCCTCCTTACCCCGAGACACTGAGGATAATGAATTCAGAAGTTTTTGAACAGCTGCTTTCCATGGATCATTTAGAATTTGCGATGCAAATATGAAAAATCCATGTTAAATGCCCTCAACTAATTGAGTGGAGAACACTGAATACAAAGGGATAGATCGCTGACCTTGGTAAAAACAGCACAAAAGCCTTAATCTGCCCAGAGAGACCGAGAGGAGTAGGAGAGTGCAGAAGCCTGTTTGCTCTCACTCAAATTCCTAATTCTGCTTGCCAAAAGATAAACACAGACTTTCCTTTTGGGACTGTACAACAGCACCTACCTCCCTCCCTTCCAACCCCGGCACTGGAGAAGGAGTGGGTGGGAACTGGGATTCTGACAAACTGCCAGCCTCAAACTCGACAGTTGAAGGCAGAATGTGACACCGAGGGAGAACAGTCAGAAAGGTGGGTTTCAAGGGTTTAGCAGGCACAAGATGAGAGGACAAGAAAGGCAGGGCTGGGTGGGAGTGGGGAGGGTGGGGAGCAGGACTGCTCGGACCACTGGGGTTACAACACACGCAAAGGAGGGATGGAAAATGGGATAATGGTAAAACTGAAAACAAAGGACAACTGTGGCTTTCCAGGACAACAGGGCAGAGCTGCTCGCCTCGGAAAAACAAGCAGGTCATGTTGCCTGGCTGTGTATTGCAAATCCCTAATATTTTTCCCCAGTTAGGTGTAAGCTCCAAAGGTATTGATTGTTACCCGGCAGCTGCCTGGGCGAGGGGCTGTGACTGCTGAGCAGGCTGCTCAGATAAGACATTGCTCCCCCAAGGCTCCCTGTATGGAAAGCAGCAGCGAGGTCCTGAGAGCGAGCAAGACTCCCCAGTTGTAGTTTTCTAAATTTGGAACCTCACGTCGGCTGGGCTGCACATACCAGCTCTGGTCCTGTCAGCTGTTCCTCACTTTATCATCGTGCTCCTTCGAGGGAGAGCACAGAGCTGCCCTCGTGTTGCTGCAGGCACAGCCACACCTTTCCCAGGTTGTGCCTGTGAGGAGCAGCACAACAGAAACACTGGAGACAGAAGAGGCCGATCTATTATTTATAGCCAGCTACTCCCCTTGGGCCTGAACAAGCAAAAAGCTTTCTTTAAAGGCTTATAGTTCTTGGTCGGGTTCCAAGAGAGACAAAGGGATGTTGTAAAAAGAGTTTCATATGAGCTTGGTAAAACACTCTCCTAGGGAAGAGGCAGCAGGTTTCCTTTGTGCGGGAAGGCAGGAGGTAGATGATTTTGTTTAAATTTACATTCACAATGAAGGATTTTCCTGTGTGTTTCACTGGCACCCGTTCAAATTTACATTTCTTTGAGCGGTTTTCTGCATTGGTAGGGTTTCTGTGCCATTTCTAAAGCAGTAGCCCCGTTTCATGCCCTCTTAAGTCTGTGCCACTCAGGAAGTTGAAAGTGCTGACTCAGTTCTCTGGAGAGCCCGAGGAGCGCCGCTGTCCTCTCTGTTTGCAGCTCTCAGATGTGAACAACCACAGAACACAAATGGTTCGGTGCCCCTGGTTCAAACGCTGGGCAGATACGGGGTTTCTTTCAAACAGGAAGGAAACAGGGAGGTGCCACAGGGGTGCCAGTGCAGCTGAAAGAAGAGCAAAGACAACTGAAGCGAGGGAGGATCGGCAGGAGAGCGGCGGCGCGGTCAGGTGTTGTGCCAGAGGCCTGGGAAAACACTTGGAACGTGCTTGTGCTCTGCTCGTTTCAGCCAAGTTTTAAATGCCCAGAAAGGATCTGGAGGGTCGCCAAGACAACAGCAAACCGCAGTGTTCAGGTTTGGGTGGGGATGAGGAATGTGCTCAAGTTATTCGGCAGGATCTGGAGTCCCCAGCCAGCCAGGGAGCACAGGCGGTGGGTAATGCCCAGCAGGAACTGACACAGCCGGCACAAAGTCCTATTATTCCTTTTGCTCAGCACTGACCACATGTTTTCCATTAGGTCCAAATTGTAAAAGAAAACATATCCACATGAAACCCAAAGAGCAGAGTTGTGTGAGCGTGTGCCGGGCAGTTTGTGTTCAGCTTACAAACGCTCACAGTGTGTATTTCACCCAGCGCTGCTTTACGAGCCTGGGAGCCGCAGTCAATAACAGGAGACGTGCCCCGTTCTCAGCCACCACCTCGGCCCACACGGCCTCAAAACCAACCAAACAAAGTCAACTAAATCATCCTGCACTTCAACAGCTTGGTGGCTTTGGGTAGATTAGTGCCTGGGAACAAAGGGGTTCATGGCTCAGAGCCCTCTGCAGTCTCCTGAATGTTTGAAGCCTGGTTTCCTAAGGACGCTCCTGCATTCACATCATCCATCTGTCATTTCCCCCCACCTCCTCCACCCCCAGCTTTTTACCTCACTGGCCAAATTTAAATAATTTTATGTGATTTGGCAGGCAGCTGAAGGAGGCTCCAATACGGATCTCAGTTTGCCAAAGTTTGTGAAGAGCCAGTGGAGTAGAAAGATAGGAGCCGAGTGTCCGTGCTGAGCCCAGCAGCCTGCCAGGCACCTCTGCCCGTCCCGCACGGCCGGGAGGGCACGGCCGGACCCCGACCCGGGGAACAGGGGCCTGCTGTGCCCAGCAGGGAGGTGTCACACGCACACATCATGGCACTTGTCACTGGGATGCTGCTGGCCTCTCCTCCGAGCGTGCTGTTCCCTGGCACGGAGCATGGCCTGGATTTGGCTGTTGAGAAATGGGCGAGAACAAGCGGTGACTGTTGAGCAGCATTGCAGGCGAAGGTGGTGTTTGTGCTGTGCTGGTGAGACATGTATAGAAGGAAGCAGGATCTGGGAAGCGATTGTTTTATGAGGGACTGACTTTAAAATGACTCATTTAGCACAGAGCAGCGATTGTGACTTTATTAAAAAATCACCATGTTCTGGAGTGAACTCCTTGGCTCGGCTGCGTGTGCTGCCAACCTCGGCTTGGTCAGGAAATAGGTCTTGCTGAATTCCCATGGAAAAGTTCTGGAGTGGGTCCCAACTCTGTCTGCCTCCCCAGGGACGCTGCTGGCACCCATCTGTGGCATGGCAGAGCCAGAGCCTGATCCTGCCCCGCTGCAATCACATCTCCTGCTGCTTTGGAAACAGCTTCCTGTTGTTACTTCTGTTCCTCCGCGTTCTTTAGGTACATTCTGTGCAGTGCTCAGACACTTCAAAGTGCTGGCATTAAATTAAGCAGAAATGCTCACTTGAGATAATAAAAATCAGACTTCTCACACTTCCAAGGTTTTCCAAGTGCAGCCCCTTCCCCAGTTCCAGCGGCTGTGGCACAGGCAGGGCAGGATGTTCAGGGAGCACAGAACCCAGGAACAGCAGCTGTGGGAGGAACAGGACTTCTGGGAGTGAAGTTTCCATGGCCTTTAAGGGAATCCAACAACTTCAGATAGAAAACAGATTGTTTTGCATTTTAAGTGTATGGACTTTACACGGCCAATATAAAACTCTGTGTCAAACTGCTTTCTTCTCTCCCTTCCCCCCAAACCAGGTTTTAGGCATGGAAATACTGATCTAAACTAAATCCCAGGAGCCTGACAATCCTTCTGCAGAACTTCCCTGAGACCCTGGGACGTTGCCAGCTTCAGGCGATGGAAAGGAAGGCTGCCAGGTCACAGGGCATGGCACAGATGGGATTTGACTTCTGAGCAGTCATTTAATTTAGGCCTGCAACAAGATTTATGGGACTCTATCTGAAACCACAGAGAAAGGGCTGGGAGGAAGAGGCAGGTAGATGTGAATCCAGATGAGAAAACATCCATCTGAAGTGTGTAAAATATTCCTGTGAGGCTTCTAGTTTCCATCTCTGTTTTACGTGTTGGGAAACTAATGCTTCAAGTACTTCGTTCCATTCTGGAACCGCAGGAGCCGGGTGAGACTCAAGTTAGGCAGGGGTAGCAACATGCCACCACCCGTCCTGTGAACAGCACAGCTCACATGTGCTTTCCAAACCTCCCTACAGGAGACATGCCCCAGTGAGGACCAGCTATGGGCAGAGCCAGGGGCCAACAGCTCCTCTCCTATCTCACTTGAGATCACTGGGAAGTCCTGTACCTCACCCTGTCCCACGGAGAAAGCACCTCACAGCAGCTTTACAGAACAAGCAGTGATGTGTCTTAATTATGTACTGCAAAGCTTTGGAAGTCAGTGGGAGGAAAAACAAGTTCCTACAGCTTTAGATGGTGGTTTCCAGAAGAGTCTCTCACTTATCTGCTGGCATCTTAGGTTCCTCCTGTTATTTTGGCACATCTGGAGAGGAAGGGAAGCTGCTTCCTTCCCCTGCCCTTGAGCGGCGGTGCTGCAGAGCAGGCTCTGTCCAGCACTGCTCACACTGACCACACACACAGAGGGCTCACGCTGCCCTTGCAGAGAGCCAGCTCCACATCCGAGGGGTCCAGCTCTCCTCCGTCAGCCCTCCCAGGGTCCACCTGTCCCTGCTCTCCAGCCACCAGCCTGTGGTGTCACACTGCAACACGGCCAGCTACACTGAGCCCCTGAGCACCTCCCGTCCCCCAGGCTGGTGGGGACACAGCTTCCCACTGCACAACATTCCCAGTCTGAGCTCTGCTGTTACAATGCTTCATATGCAGAGTCTGTAAATGTCCAAACCCCAGGAACAAGGACCAGTGGCTGGATTAAGAGAGAATCCACCCATGAGATCCTGCAGCCATCGTGGACAAGCGCTGAGATTCCCCAGAGGCACCAGGTAACAGGAACAGAGCAGCGCCCAGTGCCCTTGCGACAGGGTTGGGAGATCCAGTTACCCACTGGACAGATTTCCCTTGGCTGGCCTGCCCAGAGGGTGCTTCTTGCTGGGAGCAGCTGGTACCGATGGGAGTCAAGCCTTTCATGCCCATCCCAGCAGTGCTGCCTGGTAGGCTGGTGCAGCGCTGCAGGCTGGGGCTGTCCGGGTGCTGCAGGCTGGGGAAGCCCCTGAGCTGTGCCAGCCCCTGTGCTGTGCCAGCCCAGCGGTGCCTCTCCGCAGAGTTCCTGCCTAGGCAGCGTTCCCCACCTTGGCTGCTCTGCTCACCAGGAAGTGTTTGAGCCTCCCAAGCCTGTGGAGCTGGTGATTAACCTGCAGGCAGGGCTGTGAGGGAGGGGTGGGGGTGCAGGAGGCAAACCAGGAGCCCCTGCTCAGGTCCTGTGCCCATCCACCCCTGGCATCACAGCTGCTGACAAGGGGCTAAACCCCTTGGTGCAAACCAGTGTGACTCTCAGCTGGTCCCAGGAGCCAGCACAAAGCCCTGCTGGAGCTGGGCCCATGGGGTGGCAGGATGCAGAACCTGGAGCTCAGACCAGCTGCCTGTTTCCTCAGGGAGCTGAGCCAGAGCTCTGGACAATGTGCCTGATTTCCCTTTCATTTATTTTCGACTTTCAGCAAGACATTTCCACAGCTACTCCCGATTTACACCAGTGGGAATAAGCGATGGTCCAGGCTCATCCTCCCAGAAGCCTGGCCAGGGTTCCTCAGATTTCTTCCTTGCAGAAAGCATTGAGAGTCCATTTTTTCCCTGTTAAATCATCTGATTTTTTTGGCTCCCCTTTCAAGAGGAATTCTTTCTTTTGCATTAATTTAGTTCAGTTCCTACACTGACCCATGTTTATGAAAGCGGCTTATGAGCTGTAATGTTAACTAGTCTCAGTTTGCTGATTCAGCAGCAGAGTAAATAGGTAATTACACTCTGCCATATGTGTCTCTAATTCCAAATAGGTGGTGTCCAAAAGGCGCTCTGCATTACCAGTGGATGACTGGAGTTGGGACTGTAAAAATGAGTAAATTGGTCCCCAAGGCCAGAAAAAGCTCTGTCAAATCCCACTGTTTATATCATACTGAGTGGCTGACTTGTGGTTATTTTGTAATTTAATACTGCTAAATGTCAACGGGAAATCCTTTCAACTGCAGTTTGATACCTAGTGACAGAAAATCATTCAAGACTTAGACAAAGCAGCAAGCTCAGAGAGGTGCATTTTTTTTCTTTAAATCTTTGCATAAAGAGTGATCCTGGGAGCAGCTGCCCTGCCCTAGGGGGGACAGGGCACACACGCTGCTGCCCCCAAAGATGCCCCTTGCTCTGCCCTGGCAGTGACTGCCTGTGCCCCTGTCCTAGAGCAGGAGTCGCTGGGCTCTGTGTTCCCTGTGCCTGGTCAGTCAAGCCCAGCTGGACAAGTTTCTTTCCTCCTTGTCCTGCCCAGCGCAGTGTATGAGCCTCACTCTTCTGCCTGAATGTTTGTTTAGAGGAAAACAGAAACCTCACAATTGCTGTATTGCCCAAATACTTTGTGTAAACAAACCAGGCAAGGGCTGCTCGAGTTCTGCTGAAGGAGCTCCAGAGGAGATTGTGAGTGACTTGCAACATGTCTCCTTCAAGTGATGGACTGAATCTCAGAGACTGTTGTGTAAATACGTGTGAACTGCCCCCGTTCAAGGTGCGAGCTCCCTGAAGGAGCCATTGCGACAGCAGACAGGAGCCACCTCTGCTGGTGATCCCAGCCGCTGCTCACCCCCTCAGGCAGGGACAGTCATCCCCTTCTCCCTGGCATCAGAGGATCGGCTCAGAGCTGGCAGGGCACAGCCCGGGGGGACGTGCCATCAGCTCTGCACTTTGTGCCATGGGGGAGCAGCCTGTGACACCCACGGCAGGGGGGTTTCTGACCACAGCCCACAGGGGCGAGCAGGGAAGGGGTTTTCCTTCCTTCTGTGCAAGCACAGGCTCGGGCCGTGCCCGCACCTCTTTGTGCTGGGCAGCAGCCCCTTGTTTCCCAGGGCTGCTGTCCAAACAGGGTCTGTCACACCTGATATTCTCTGCTCAGTCTGTCTCCAGCAGATCCCTTCCCTCTGGGGGCTGAGCAGAGTAATTAGAGGGCTGAGAGCTGGACAAAGCCTGTCTGGTGGATGGGGTAATTTACAAACGCTCAGACTGTCCACAGTCCTAAGCCAAAGAGGAAGCTTAATTAGAGGCACAGGAGAAATTCATCGGGGAGAAAATTAAGGCAGAGAGAAGCCCCAGCCCAGCAGAGGCAGAAGGACACCCTCAGTGCAGCAGCTCCTTCAGGGAATCCTGCTGGCCAGGGCAGGGAGCAATGGGCAAGCAGTGGCCCTGTGCCCAGCAGCAAAAAGGGCACAGTCATTGCTCATTGACTCTCGCTCCCTCCTGCTTTGAGGAGCTCTGACAGGATGCACAGGACCAGCTCAAGCACCTCTCCAGGGCTGCAGGGCCCGGCCTTATGTTGGCAATTCCAGCTCAGGCTAATGGGGTCTGCAGGGAAGCTGCTTCACACTCAATTCTGCTGCTCGACACTGTTGGCTGCAAAGTGGGGGGAGCTGCACAAGCTGTTCCAGCAATATGTTTGCACAGATCCCACAGGATCCTGTCTACTGCTCCTCGGTGATCCCTCAGGATCCAGTCTGCTTCCTCAGCTCTAGGCCAGTGGCTTCTAGAAAATGAGGAGGGAATAGCTCACATCTTTCTGTGCCGGGCTGAGGAAGAACTGAGTCACTGGCCCCACGTAGCACCAGGACAAGGGGCAAAATTCAGGCCAGGCTAGAGCCTGTCCCAGCACCAGGAGTAACAGCAGCTTGTGTCAGTGTCTGGTGCAGTGCCAGGAGCTCCCCAAAAATCTGGAGAAGCACTGAGATCTAGAGACCATCATCTTCTCCCACAGTTGTGGGGATGGAGCCATTTTGTGGCTAAGGCAGCCAAAGGCTGGGGCACAGAGTCTGAGATGTGCTCCAGCGATTTGCTCTGGGGCTTTAAGCAAATCCCTTTTGGCCCAGCTTCCTGCAGGCACCTGAGAGAGACAGAACGCAGTGTGAAATGCATTCCTGCTCTCAGTCTTACTTCCCCTGTTTGTGATCTTGGCTAATGCCATCCCAGCCCTTCCTGGGACACAGTGAGTCTGCAGCAGTACATGTGAAGGATGCTGGGATCTGCAGGTGAAAGGAACACAGCAAACCTTCTTTCCTGTGGCCTCATTTGGCCCCAACCCCAAATTCCCCAGCACCCACACTGTGCTGCATTGCCAGGCATTGCTGGGATGTGTGTTGCATCTCCACAGCCTCTAAGTGGAGATACCGGGGGAGCTGAGAGATGGTGTGGAGGGGATTTCCCAGCTTGTTTGATATCACAGTTTTCTGCTTTTGAGATGAACAGACATCTTTGCCAGAGTGTGACTGACCAAGACAGTCCCTTGAGGAAAAGTGGGACAGCTGTCAGGGAGGTACCACATCCTGGCTCCAGGGACAGGGAGAGATGAACTCCTCAGATTTCCAGGGCCAATGGAAACAGGAATGCTCTTTGCCCTGGGGTAAATGGTGCTCCGGGGAGGGGGGCTCAGGGAAGGGCTGTGGGACTGTGCTTTGGCAGGACAGATCTGCCCTGTCACCCCAGCCTGAAGTGACACCTGCCAAGCCCTTCCACTGCGGCTGCGAGAGATTAAAGGATGGAGTGGCTGGCAGTTAAGGCTCAGTTCATTAGAAAGAGTCCTGTTAATTGGGTATTAACTGGCCTCTGCTGGGGATCGGGGACACATGGGCTGGGAATACAGGAGCTGCGGTGTGATGCTTGTCAGACATTTGAACTTTGGCAGGCTGGGGTAGCTGGCATGGGGAGGGCAGCCCAGCCCTCAGCTGGCATGTCAGGCCGTGCCCCTCGGAGATTCACGGCTGCTATTGTCTTGGCCCGGCTAATCCCTCTTACTGGGATGCTGATCCGGTGTTTCCTCCCCATCCCAGATTGTCTATCACACCTCTTGGGCTTTGCTCAGTTTAAAAATACATGTTTAGGGCTTAATCTGTGCCGCTTTAGGGCACAAAGACCAGGCTGGCCCTGAGATCACCTGACATAAAGTCCTGAAACAAAGCCCTTAGGGCAGAGTCCTCATACTCTGGCACTAAAGTCTCAATTCCCGTCGCCTGGAAACATAACAGGATTGTCTCCGTTTAGCGGGATTATGTCTAAAAAAGCCTTTTGTTACTGCCACTCTCTGCTCCAGGGTTGACAGCTGAATCAAACCAGATGGGAGTCCCACGGTCAGGCCGAGGAAACGGTGGAGGGCTCCTGCTCTGCCACAGGCTGACCTTGGACAAGTCCCTCCACTGCCCTACACTGGCCTCTTCTTCTCGGGGCAGAGGCGAGGGAAGGACCTTCAGGGATCAAATGCCTTTTGCCCCGACATGCCACAAAGCTGTGTGCAGCTCCAGGGGGGACAGGGGTTACTGTCACTTGTGTCCCTCTTTGACCCCAGCAGCGAGTGTCATGTATGTCAGAGCACACCCTCCAGGGTACACGTGTGTGACTTCTGGCAGTACAGCAGGTCACAGTCACGGGGGGCTAAGGACACACAGGGAGCACCGAGACCAAATGGGACATTCAAGGCTTCCCATGAATGACTCCTGTCAGACCCCAGCAGTGTCCCCTCCCCTGTGCTACAGGCCAGGCCTCAGCGCTCCCAGGGTTGGTGGCATCAAACTGAGGGGCCCAAGGTTGCCAGGGCTGCTCTGAGCAGCAGCCAGGGAGGAGGAGGAGGCTGCAGGTGCCTCTCCCCAGCTCTCAGCAGCCCCACTGACACTTGCAGCAGTGACGGAGGCCTCTCTACCTCTAAGGCATGAGATACGCTACACACAGCAAGAAGGTTTGCCTAATTAACTCCGATTGTATATGACATTGTCATGTTGATTTACTAAATATACGCGGGAAATCTCTTTATTTCACCAGCTGATTGGTGACATAATCTGGGGCTGTAAGGAGCAGCCTTGACACCAATTCCCTCTGGTTATGTTACCTGTCTTTTCCACCTGCAATCGCATCAATGAAGCCCACAAGGAACTTCAATAACTAATTTATTCATTTTGCTTCTGATTTATAGTAAAAAGGAAAGGATGTCAGGATACACTTGTCTGGAATGACAATCAAGCCCAGAACCCTTCCAAGCTCGCGCCTCCTCAAGAAGTGGAAGGCTTCACCTCAGCAGCCTGTGCACCGAGCAGATCACAATTACCAACACTTGTGTGTTCCTGCACACTCACACCAGCTGGGAGAGCCTTTCCTGCCACACCAGCCCACAACGTCCATTACCTTGTTCCCTTATCTGCCACGTGTCTGGGCATCCCTGACTGACATCTGACAAGTTCAGTCACGCTCCTCATGTCCCCGCTTGCCCCAGAACAATCCTCCCTGTCCACCAGGCCTTGCTGAGGTCCTGCTTTTGCACTGTGCTGTGGGGGAAAGGGCCCCACACACCCCTGGGACAACTTGTAAGAGCAGCAGGCACAGGAGGAAGGCTCAGGTTGGTACAAATGACTCCACCACTGTCTGCAGAAGAGTCCTGGTAACGGCAGTGTGGCTCAAGGGGCTTCCACATTATCCAACCTCACTTACACCAAAGTACAGATATTCAAATCTGTATTTGCTATCTAAAGAAAATGGACTCCAAGACAGCTCTGAAATCTCATACTAAAGCTTCTCCCCTCTCGTGCAACATGGGAAATTTTGTGAAGTTTGTTTTGGCAGGAAGCTGTTTCCAGTGTCTGACCATGTGCCAGGAGGTCAGGGCTTTCCTCCGCAGATGGAGAGCAGAGGAATAATTACTGATCTCCTCTTTGGAGGCCCCGACAGAATCTCTTTCCAAGAGGATTGCTGAGAAGCAGCAGTTGCTCAGCAGTGGTGCCTCCAGAGCTCAGCTGCAGGTTGCCTCGTGCCCAGGTTTGCAGAGGCTGGGCTGTGCCCCGTGCAGCTCCTGCAGAGCCTGGCGGGTGTTTGTCAGGGCCGAGGGAGAACTGGAGCCACATTCCCTGCTCTCAGGTGAAAGGAGAGTTGCTGTGCACCGCTCACCTCACCCCAGCTCAGCACATGCCCCATCCCAGGCCACCACAGTGGCATTTCCCAGTGACCACAACTCTGTTTGACGCCCTTTCACAAATCTGGAGCGTTTTTGAAGGCCCAGCCCACACTGAGGCAGTGGTTCTCAGGGGCTAGCAATGCCAGTGGCACAGGCATCCTGGGAGACCAAGAATGCCTCGTTCAGCAGTTCTCTGAGCTGCTCCAATTTCTGCCTGGAACAACTAAAGTTACAGAGCAAACCCACTTCCTCCCGCACGCGGCCTGTCCTCATCAATGCAGCCCTGCTCTCCTGATGGCAGTGAAACCAGAGCCTCATTTGGCACAGCAATCAGGGAGCAGGGTGAGCTGCTCAAAGGGATGTGCAGATACTCTGTGTCAGGCGTGGAGCCCGGCTCCGCAGCAGGGGAAGGGGGGACAGGGGCACACGCAGCTCCATTGGAGGAGAGCCTAGTTAAGGCCCGTCTGTGTCAGCCCAAAGCTTAATCTGGATTGATGCAAACTGCAGAAAGTATCATTAGAGTCTGTCTGGGGAAGTCACGGAGCTTCTCTGCTCCCTTCTTGTCTTCCGCAATAATAGAGATATTTCTGTTTACAAAGGTGGACTTGATCCTCAGAATTTCCTCTGTAGATCTCTAGTATTTGCATGTGTCACCCTGTTTTCCCTGGCTCATTAATCACTCCCTGGGCTTGTCAAAGTGGAGCAGTGCCTGCTGTGCTCCCACAACCTGCTGGAGGGGCCCCAGGCTGCATTTCTCCTGCTCCTGCAGCGCTGCTTCACAGCCCCTCAGAGCCCCCTCCGTGTGCCCGATGTGGCTCCACAGCCCACCCAGAGGCCCCTCGGCAGCCCAGAGCACTGGGCACACAGCTTTCCCTAAACTCCACCTAAAACATCTCCCCCGACCCTTGGGATCAGTCTGTTGTTTCCCTGGCTCACATGCCCGACCTTCCCTGAGCTCCACTGAGCCCAGGTCCCTGTGCCCGGGGCGGGGCAGCCACCCCAGGGGTGGGAGAACAGAAAATGTGTCAGCAATGTCAGGATTTTTCCAGAGCAAAGGCCTGGAAACAGCGGGGACAGCCCGGACTGGTGAGACAGGTGCAGGTCCAGCCTCAGCAAGGGCCCGTGGAGCTGGGATGTGGCTCAGGCCTGCCTGGAGCACATTTTTTGTGGTTTTTTGTGGTTTGTCTCTGCAGTGCTCAGTCTCTCTGGCTGATTAGGAGCAAAGCCCATCTCCTCCTTCCTGCCTTCCCATCACTGGAGCACACGGCTTACAGGAACAGCTCCTTTTTTCCTTCTCTCCCGTTTTTAATGACCAATCTCTGTGATTGGCATGAGGAGCTGGGTCCTGGTAGGGCTGGGGAAATTCAATATTGCTAAGACCAGGACAGGAAACAGCAATGTGTTCCTGCAGTCACAAGTCCACATTAAATAATTTGTGTATTAAACTGAAGATGACACTATGAAACGCTGGAATTATCTTGGTCCATCCCAGCTTACAAGACAAAATGAACATAGAGGGGTTCAATTTTGTATTTCTAAGACAACGATCACCTTGTTATTAAGGTGATAGCATCTATTTTAGGCATCTTTCAGAGCTGATCTGAACTCTGGCTGGGGGAATGAACAAGGGAGGCTCAGTCACAGAACCTGGTGCAGAGCGAGGCACGTGCTGGAAACCCATCTGCTGAGCCCCAGGGCCATGGGACACTGGGATCTCTGACCCGTGGGACACTGTGAGATGGTCACTGCAGGCCCATGACCCATGGGACACTGGGATCCCTGACACATGGGACACTGGGACACTGGGATCCCTGACCCGTGGGACACTGTGAGATGGTCACTGCAGGCCCATGACCCATGGGACACTGGGATCCCTGACCCATGGGACACTGGGATCTCTGACACATGGGACACTGGGATCTCTGACACATAGGACACTGGGATCCCTGATCTGTGGGACACTGGGATCCCTGACCCATGGGACACTGGGATCCCTGACACATGGGACACTGNGACCCATGGGACACTGGGATCTGTGCTCCAACGCTGATCTGCTGCTCTCAGTGTTAGCAACTGAAGCTGCAGGAGCTGCCATGTGGTCACAGACAAGGAAGCTCTGCAAGATTCCCATCCTACTGGGCAAGGCAGGCACGACTGGCACAGGAGATGTTTCCCTGGACACTCACAGGCTCAGGTACTTCTTTCCCTCTGAAGATTTCTAACAAAATGTCCCTGAGCCCTGTGGAGCTCGGTGGGAGCCTTCAGGAGGGCTGAGTGTCTCAGGAGGTTTCCAGACTGCCTATTTTTAGTCAGGTCAGAGGCACTCTAGAGGTGGTGCCAGTCAGGGCTGACTGACACCTGTGATACCCAGGAGGGCAGCTGGGCTCCGGCCCAGGAGTGGAAAAAGTGACCTGTGTCCCATCTCCAGTTGCAGAGTGGTGGGGCTGGGAGCTCCCACGGGCAGGACTGGCACACTCTGCACTGGCCTTGCTCTGTGTGCCAGCCTGGAAGCCGGGATGGAACCCACACACTGTCCAGTGTGTCTGTGCCATGCAGGGGGAGCCCAGCCTGGGCTGCTGCTTTACCTCCCCATTGCAACTGTTCACCACTGAAAATCAGAGTTTGAGGGGCAGTCTGAAATTAAAACTTAAGGCAAAGGTATATTTGAAGTCTTATTGAATGTTAAAATAAACCCCTACAAACCTCTCATTGAATCCCGTTAATAGTGATTAAATTTCCCAAAGGAGTCAATAACAGGTTATTGATTAGAATGCTCAGCAGCTGAACAAGGACGAGAAAAAACCAGGAGCACAGAAACCCAGGAGGGCAATGCCAGAATCACACTTGGACACACACAAAAAAAAAAATCACTGGAAAATATTTCATTTAAGATTTCCCCGATGAAAATTTGAAAGGGGAAATCTAAAAATCTGTTGTCTTTAGATGTGCAGCTGAACTTGTGTAATTCTGTGGACTGTTTCAAGTACATTGAGTGTGTTTTGCATAGTGTGAGAACTTCTTTCCTACTGTTCATTAGGAATTGTCAGAATTCCTAATTCACACTGTGTCTGTGGAAGGGAGAGCAGGACAGTGGAGCAACTCTGCCCTCCTCCCCAACTCACTAAATATAAACTGCTGCTCGGTCACAGACCCACAGACACACACATTTCCATTCGTATTTCATTCATCCCAAACTAAGTATTTCTATTAAAACCCTCTACAAATGCAGGAAGGCAGGATATACCCCCAGTATTGAACGGCAATTAAGCAATTCACTTTCCTCTAGAGCTCGTCTACTGTAATCTTCATCAAGAAAATCAAGTGAACCCAAAGCAAATTAATATAGATATGCCTGCTCAAAGTAAATAATTGTTAGAGCAATCTCCCTACCGGGGAGGGTTTAATTCTCTTCTTTTCTTTCTGTTTACAGGGCCACTGCCAAAGAAAGGACACGTTTCATTTTCTCCACTTCAGTGGGGTGATCTAATGGAGCGGAGCGGACTCACTAAAGCTCCAGAGCATGGTATAAATGGGCAGCAGCCATTAGACAAGGCAGGAACATGGCAAATCAACCCCTTTTAGCTTCGGGTCCTCTCCATGGCCCATGGGATTGAGCGAATACAAGAATTAGCCAAAGAGAAAACCCAGGATTGCATCCCTTAATGACAGGAGCTGCCTTCCCTCAGGACAGAATGCATCCCTGCAAGCAGGACAGAGGGACACTGGGAGGAGATGTGGTGGAAGGGAGCCACAATGAGGGGGGCTTTGTGGTGAAGGTAGCAGGGGAAGGGGTTTGAGGAGCCTGTGACACAGGTGATGGGAAGAGCCAGGGCTGTTTGGAGCTGAGGCTGTGGGTGTCCAGGCCAGGGACAGCCCCACAGCCCAGACCAGGGTTGCTCTGTGCTGTCCTCCACAACACATTCACCAGCTAGGGCAAGTCCAGATTCCCTTTGACTCGGCCCTGTGGGGCAGCCCTGCACTTATCTGAGTGAATTCTGGGAGCATTCCCTGGCACTGGGATTAAGAAAAGCCATTTTCAAAGTCACCTGAGTCAGCATCACCACTCACTCAGCAGCATAACCTGTCCCTCACCCACACAGGCACCCGGAGCAGCACTGCTGACAGGCTCTGCCAGTCTCAACACCCAGAACAAGTCTGGATCTGATGTCACCCTCAGCCCAGAAGAGCAGAGCTCCTGTCTGGAGTGTCTGTGATCAATATTTGGAATCAGAGAGTCTCAAACAGTTGTTGCAGAAGAGAAACGAAAGTCCTGCTCTGACACAGCACCATGTTCCAGGAACAGGCACAGGGGCAAGAGGAGGTGAGTCACTGCTCTGCCCTTGTGCTTGGGCCAGCAGGGAGTCAGAGGGCTGAAACAATGCCACTTCCCATGAAAAGTGACTCACGAGCCTAGTGCACATCCAACTTCCCAACTCGATGTGGTTTCTTCTAATCCCACTATTTCTGTCACTACTCCAATACCGTGTCCCTTTGAAACCCTGTGGAGACGCCTGTCCTGACTTGCCTGAGGGTTCTGCTCGTGCTTTTCACCCACTTCTCCTTCTACAGGCTGGCTTGGCTTCTCTGCCCCTGCTGGGAAAATGACCCCACCAGCCTCACCACGAGGTACAGGGACAGGAGTCGCTCCAGTCAGTGAGAGACACAAACCCTCATCAGGGATCCAAGAGAAGGCAGGAGCACATGCAGCACTCCCAAGGTGTGCTGCAGGGGAGTACCAAGACCTGCAGGGCATTTGTCTGTGTCTGTGTGATGACACTTAGACAGGACGAGAGACTCAGGTCCATCCTGGGTGCTTTCCTCCTGCCTTCCTCCCTCAAGTCCAGAGTCCTGATGCAGAACTGGGCACAGCCCCAGAAAGACAAGTGTGCTTGAGAGTGTGACCCCCTGACAGGCATTTACAGCTACTGGGGAAAGGCAGAGAAGGAATAAACATGCATTTCTCAAAGGCCAGTGTGAAAATGGTGTAGAATTAAGGTACTGGAAGAAAAATTGCAGCTGGAGCCCATGATCCAGGCTGAATAACTGAACAGCTGGAGGCCTTGTCCTTGACGTGCTGGGGGTAGTTTGTTCTTCAGACAGGTATTTACCACTAGCACATTTCTGGGTCTGTTGCAGCCTCTTGTTACAGTCTTGTTACAGACTACTTTCAAAACAATGTTCCCCTCTCCTTACACCAAAATAAAATTTTAAAAAAGACTGATAAAATACAGAGTAGCATCACAAGCAATTGGAGGTATGGCAGCTCCTACCCACTGGGTATAATTTTTAACAACCCCAACCAGCTCCAGAATAAAGCACAGAAAATGTCAGCCCTTTGTATGAAAGGGCTTTTGAAAAAGCCAAGCTGATTCCAATTTGCCGGAGGCACGAAGACAGCATATGTCACAGCGCTGGGAACTGAGAGGAGCCGAGCTGGCTGCAGAGTGCCGGGTAATGGAGCTGCTCCTGCAGGGCCAGGGAGCTCCGGCTGCCACCCTGCTCCCGGTGGCAGCTTCCAGCGCGCTGGCACTCGCAGCAGGGCCACCTGCAAGCCAGGTCTGGGCTGTCGGAGGGAGCTGGGACCTGCTCCGGTGGCCCAGCTGCAGCTCGGCTCATTTGCACGAGGCAGCCTGCCACCTCAGAACTCCTCCTGGAGGCACCAGGAGGCAAACCAATCTGCCGCCTCCAAAAACGAGATGGGCGGGAGGGCACAGGCAGGAGGAGGAAAGGGCTGTCTCCTACCAAACCCCCTCGGTATGGACACCTCTTCCCAGGCCTGGCCTCTTGTCAGGTACAGCCTCCTTCTCTTTAGTCACACGTTCCTGTTCTCCTGCCAGCCCTAAGAGCAGAGACGGGTGCGCCGTGTCCTCGTTGGTGCTCCAGCTGGAAGGTGTCTGCTCAGCTACCTGTGCAGAAACAATGACATTGTCCCTCCACACTCAGGCACGGCCTCTGAGACAGCAGAGCTGATAGACAGTGTTTATGTGTCAATAAAAAGCAGTGAAAATACAACCACAGGGAAGAAGAGGAGACCTGTGTCCTCTGGAGAGAACAATCGCTCCCACATCCATGGGCCTGTTTTCTTACCAGAAATCCGTGGCCAGGTGGGATGGACAGGAATGAGTCAGACCCAGGACTGGTCAGAAAGTGAGCAGGAAATGAGAAGTATTGTCTGTTCAAAATCTGCTTATCAGAGGGCTGGAATGAAAATGTTCATTTTCTTAGGGAACGTTTTTAGTGGAAGTGTTCCAAGTATTTTTGTTAAGAAAAAGGCCTAATGCTTCCATTCTTGCACTGTTATTTTTTCGTTACAGAGAAAAGTTTATAAACCACGAAGAGACTGTTATTTGAGGGATAAAATGTTCCTCTGACACGAACCTTCAGTGAACATCCCAGGAATGCTGGTTTACTGGGAGGAATGATCACAACCCAGCAAGTCCTAAACCACCCTGCAAGAACGTTCCATAAAGGGAATTATGAGCTCATAAACCAGCCTTTGCACCTGATGCCATGAGCTACACCCCCCTGGTTTGGGAAAGGAAATGCTGCCACGTGCACAGCATGTCAAACCAGAGCAAGGCAAACTTCAATTGTGCAGGCTGGCAGCTTCCTGTCACAAACAAACTGCAGACCAAGAGCTCCTCATTACTACCTCAGTCATTTCAAAGCGTAAATGTAATTATCGTGATCTGATCAGGGACAACAGAGAAAGAGGCATAATTTGCTGACAACAGTAGTTGCAATAATTAATCTCCCAGATCTTGCCTCGCAGGGTCATGGACGTCTTGAAATGGGAAATGGGATGTTTAAATCGTGTGTGTCCCTTTAATCACCTGCCCCAGCCGAGGTGACTCAAGGCCTCCCGCCCAGTCAGGTGGGTCCAGAGGGACAGGCAGGGCTGAGCACTCCCACCCTGGGGCTCAGCAGGATGAGGAAATGGAAGCAGCTGCATTTGGAGACACCATTTCCAGTACTGAGCTCTGGCCCCTGGGCTGAGATTGCCTCACTTTGCTCCCTGGAATGAGACCTGTCAAAACTCTCCTAACTTTGATCACCTTTTGCAGGAAAATTATGTACACGTTAGATGCTCATTAACATTTCTGTAAGTCATCTGCTGCCGTAGCAGCTTACCTTGTCTGATACTTGCCAGTGGGGAAAAAAAAGAAACCTCACAGAAGGCCTGCACAGCAAAACCCCAGGACCAGAGCACGGCATCCATGGGATTCCTCGGCACCACCCCACCGTGCTCCCACAGCAATTCCCCCAGAGCAGCTGGAGCAGAGCTCCCCCGCCCGACCCTCCCCGCTGCTGTACCAGGTGAAGTGGTTAACTGGATGTGCTCTGCTTTTACAAAATGGTTCAGTGAGCACAGCTGTCACCAAACAACAGCAGCAGAGCCTGAACAAATGCGTTCAGGGGAAATCAGATAATAGAGGTGGAAAGTGTCCTGTGATCCATTTAACTGTGCCTGCTCCCAGGAGAGCGCCCCGGAGAGCGCTGGATTTGGTTAACCAGCACCACCACGCACTCAGCCAGCAGCAGCCCTGGGCAGGGCAGGATGTGTGACCCTGCCAGGGCTGTGGGGACCAGCAGGGACAGAGCTAATGGGCTCTGTGAGCGGGTCTGGAGGGAGTGGTGGGCACTGTGCTCCAGCCACCTCTCGTCTCGCTGAGCTTGTTGCTTCCCAGAGCCTGTTCAGCAGATGAAATCTCATCAAAGCACTGTGTGCTGTTCACACTGAGCCAGGTGAGGCTCGCAGGCTCCCCTGCTCACCTGGCTCAGACAGACTCAGACCACTCTTCCCACTGTGGCTTAATAATTAAGGAGTTGTTCTTACCAGGTTAAGGACACGTCTTTCTTTACAGAGCAGCCGGCTCAGTTTACCCCTAATTGCACTCTAGGTAAGAGGTTAAGAGGAGAAAGGATCTTATTATCTGGCTAAGCTGAAAAAAAAATCCCCAACCAGGAGGGCCAGTGCAGCTGTTCCTGCTTCTCCAAGGGCAGGACTTTGCCTCTGGAGCCTCCCCAGAGCCTCATCCCTACCCTAGAGAATTAATTATCTGCTCCTTGTGCCTGGGCAGAGAGTAGAGAGAGATGATTCCCTTGTGTTCCGAGAGGAATTGTGAGACAGACGAATTAGGCCTCACTCGGTGTTCAAAGCCAAGCCCAGCCCAGCCCAGAAGGGCTCAGCTCTGCCCAGTGAACAGAACCTGGCACTGCACACACAGAGCTGGGCTGAACCCAGCTGAACTGCTCAGACAAATCCTGGGGATCAGCAAAGGTCTGCAGGACACTCCCCCGTGTCCCTGGCCCTCTCTGCAGCCTGGGGCACCAGCAGTGCTGCTGTGAATGGCTGAGGTGCCCACAGCATCCAGCGAGGACAGGCCCTGGGAAACAGGAGGGTGAGCTCTGCACAGCAGGGAGAAAGAGGCTGGAGTACAGCCAGTGACCCCCACAGTCAGTGACCCTCACAGTCAGTGACCCCCACAGTCAGTGACCCTCACAGTCAGTGACCCTCACATCCAGTGACCCCCACAGCCAGTGACCCTCACAGCCAGTGACCCCCACAGCCAGTGACCCTCACAGCCAGTGACTCCCACAGCCAGTGACCCTCACATCCAGTGACCCCCACATCCAGTGACCCTCACAGCCAGTGACCCCCACAGCCAGTGACCCCCACAGCCAGTGACCCCCACAGCCAGTGATCCCCACAGCCCAGGAGCTGGGACGAGGTGCAGCTGTGAGTGCCCAGCTCAGAGATGGCAGAGGGCAATCCCAGAACACCCAGGTGGGATCCCTGCAGGACTCACCGAGTCACAACTGAATGAAACACACACACAGAGGACTTGATACAAACCATTAGGACATTTCACCCTCCTGGGCACACAGCACCAGAAAAAGCGGGTTCAGGAATGCAGAATTTTCCCAGTTACAGTGTTGGATTGGGAATGGGCAGCACAGCACAGCTGTCACTCGGGGGTAATTTCTGCCAAAGGAATGTGGACCTTGTTTGGGGAGGGAGCCTGTCTGGGTGCTTTGCCATGCAGATGGATCAGAAAACACACTTCTCTTTTCCAGGTGGGGATACTTCTGGGCACAGCTGAGAGATTGTGGAATTCACTCTCTGTGAATTCATGTCAGGAATTGCTTCCCCATTTCCAGAGCACACCAGTCAGCTCTGAAGCAATTTCTCCTTCTCTGTTAACAACGTAAAGCTTTGGCAGATTACCCAACTCAAAAAGTAATTTAAACTGCACTTATAAAATATTTCATGAAACATTTCTAAAAACATTGCCACTTTCCCTCCCCGCCCATGACAGCAGCAGTTGAAAGGAGGAGAGCGCAGTGAAACCTCTCTCATAAACTCAGATCTCTTGAAATTTCTGCTGCTTCAAGCTGCTATTTCTATTCTATATTCACTTAAAAGGTGTGGAAAATAGGCATATTCAATATCAGATTTTGTTGTTTTAAAACTCACGGAAGTAAATACTTTGATCTAATCACATGTAAATTATGTGTCACTGTTAAAATATGGGACTGCATGTAAATCTCAGATACAAAAGAACTCATCACCGTCTCCATGTAGAATGAAAAGAAATGTAGAATATTAAAATCAGGTGGTTTAACTTTATTAGCATAACAGCTTCAGTTGATATTCATGTGCACCGAAAATGCATCCACAGCAAAATAACTCAGAAAGAAGAAAAGCCCTGATTCAGCACAGTAATTTAACTCAGATGCAGCTTTAAGCGTGTGCTTAAGTCCAGCTGGGCTTAAGTCCAGGTGAAGGGAAGTTCTCTGATAGTCAAGACAGAATCAATAAAAGTTGAGCAAATGATTGCAGGCTGACTAAAAAATCCAGAGGAGTTCTTATCTGAGTTAAGTCTTTGTTTCAATTCAAACGTGTTGTGTTGTTACAATCCTCTCTGTCCAGCCCTCTGAGACAATTATAAATTTAATATATAAATATATTTATATATAAATTATAAATTTATAATAAACATCCCTTGCAGGAGGTGGCAGGTGAGGGCAGAGGTGGCCACTGCTCACACCAAACCCTCTGCTGAGGATCAAATCCTTACCCTCTGTGTCCATGACATGTAGAGAAAGGAAAGTACATTGTCAGTGAAGCCAAAGATGTCAGGATAAAAATTCAGGTGAAGAGAATTGTTCTTAAATTGAGGAAGAAACATACCTGAACAATCTGGGCAATGGCCTATGCCACCTGTGAGCACAGGTGCCAGCAGCAGGGTAAAACATTTTGTCATATGCCAAAAAACTTGGTGCCATGAAAGCTCTAAACCCATAAGAAACCTCTTTGGTGACATGAAATCAACCATTGCCAAAATATTCTTGTCCAGAGCAGCAGCCAGCCCCTGCCAGGGCTCTGCCCAGCGTTCTGGCCCCGTGCACACAGGAGGAGATCACTGCTTCCTCTCCCTGCACATTAGGTGACTTCACTCTGTTTGCTGTGAGCTTTTGCAAAAGGTTCCTTTCATCAGCTGCCTTTGAGGTTCTTTGAAAAATGGAAATAATTAGGCATGTGTATTTTCATTGGCACAGGGAGGCTGAAGCCTGATCTGAAAGGCTTTGCCTCTGCAAGAAAATAATAGGTCCAATTAAATGTACTTTATTCTGTGAAGTTCAAACGCCGTAGCTTTGGGGGCAAGAATTACGTGCAGAGCAGGGCTAGAGGTATATGTAGCACTGGGGTTAAGGATAACCTACCTGGATTTCCAAAACAACAAAATTAATGGAGAAGCAAAGGGTGCAAGTGTGGCACTGCTGTCCAGAGGGCTGAGGGAACAGCCCCTTGTCCACTGAGAGCCGAGGGACTCCATTTGCATCCGAAATCATCCACAGCGAGAGAAAATGATGGATGATAAAAACACTGCGGCCCTGAAGGGAGCTGGATCAGGCCCCTCATTATCCCTCCTGATTCCTTGTTCAGTTAATACTCGCAAGAAGTTTCTAAAGTTTCAAAGGAATATAAATCTTATCAAAGTATTTCTAATTGCACGTAAGTGACAGGTACTGTGTCATTGAGCTGCGGCTGCAGGGAAGGAGCAGCAGAGCTCTCCAGAACCAGTGCAAAGGTCTGACACTGCATTCCATACTCACAGAGACACCAAACCCTCATATAAATGTTCACTGAAAGCCAAATTGTGGTTAAAACCCAGATAGGATGCTCTGAAAATAATTAAAAACATGTGAGCCAAATCAACGCGCTCCTCTGCGTGTGGGTCTGGGCTCTCTGGGGGCTCACGCCTGTCTCTGCTGCCTGCAATGGCTTTCTGTCTGTGTGCTTGGACAAAAGACACTTTATTGCAGTAATTTATCACCCCATAAAAGTGGCTTTCTTGTATTGCTGAATAATTTTGAAAGAAATATGTTTTAAAAATTAAAAATGCAGTCGGTGTACGCACACTCTGGTCTGCTGGGAGACATTTCTGCAACTACTGTAACTGCCTGGGTAGTTTTAATACCTCTACCTTCTATTATTTAAAGTATGATGATATTTTTTCCTTCCCTGAGCTTTGTCAGCTATAAATAAAAGATAAGGGTTGAATTGTACAGGGTATCTGTAAGCACTTCCATTATTGATACTTAATGTTACTTGGAGGGGGCGGTGAGACCCTGGTACTTCTCATTTGCACCTAAACCCTGAGCCCCCCTGGGAAGAGTGGTAGGTGCACCTTTGAGGGGTCATTTCCTCTGTGTATTTCTATTTTTTTTTCCTCCATGTGGCACCTTCAGTCATGAAAACAGAGACCTACCCACAGATATTTAGTGAAACATTAAACAAAGATGTCTGGGGGAAATGAGAGCGGCTTGATGGGACCCAGGGTGAATGGGAAAGGCTTCACAGGAACAAACACCTGGAAGTAATCCTGATGGATAAACTGATGTGAATCCTGCCCTCTGTGTCATTTCTTCAATGCCCTTAAGGACCATGTGGCAGATCCCAGGCCATCCAGCCAGGCTGAGCTCAGGGCAGCCCTGCACTGGGGGTGTCCTAAGGAGCACCTCTGGGTCAGTGTGGCCCAGGGACACCAGAGTCACCGAGGTGCTGATCAGCCCCAGGACACCCAGCTCTGCTCTGAGGGATCATAAACACCCTGAGCTGAGCGGCCCCTTCGTGTCCTGTTTTCCATCTCGCCTCAGAACTGCTGAGGCTGCATCAGATACCCTTTGCCAGCCGACACTAATTACAGATCTGCAACCAGTCCCGATGCCTCTTCAAACCACAAGATGATAAAATTAGATCATTACTCACATCACCTTCTTTGCAGACAATTATCAGAGGGATGCAACAGTATCTCCCCATTTCATTTTCTAAGAAGTGACTTCAAGACCCAGAGAGTGAGATAGTGACTCATGCTCAGAGGTTTCTTCACCAGCTTTTATTTTAGCAGAGCTGATATCAAGAGAAGCTGCTCTCTGTGCACAGAGACCTAAAAACTGAACAGACATGATCACGCTGCAAGAACAGCCACGCAAACCCCTGGTTACATTTTACAACCGAAGGGGCTGCCAGGCAAATCTTGGGCTCCACTGAAAGCAGAAGAGTGGGAGCATAAGGGAGAGTCCCTGAGTTCTCTCTCTGGCAGATGGGCTCCTTCTGTGTCACACATCCTTGAACTGCCACTGCCGTTGGAAAGTCAGCAAAGCCGTCACGGGGGCCCTGGGCACAAATGGCTCCACAGCCACCCCCTTGTGCTGGCAGGTCTGGGGACAGGCACAGGTCTCTGTGAGACCACAGCAGTGCCCCGTCCCCATCAGTGCCAAAGGCAGATGCCCGGGGTAGAGTTTAAGGCCACTGCCTGTTAGGGCTGACCCAGTTCAGCTGTTCATTTAGGGATTCATTTGGGCACCGGGTTGAGCCGGGCATTTCCCACATGAGCATGGCAGCATTCCCAATTTCCCCAAGTCCTGCTGCTCACACGCCCCTCACAGCCAGCGGTGTGAGGCCCTGCCAAGCACTGCTGTCTTTCCAGGCAGTACCACAGATACTTTGCAGACCTGCCCTGATTATGCTTCATGTTACAGTACCAGTTTTGCACAGCTTAAAAGGCATTAATAAATAATGAATTGGAGTTGTTGGCCTGTTATATATATAAGCAGCATGTGTCCAGAATGGTTACCAGCACATCAGTGGAAGTTACCATAGATAATGATAAGCTACAATTAAAAGCAATCTATTGCTCTGCTGGACTGTGTAACAGTGTGTAATAAAAGATTAATCGCTTATTAAAATAGCTACAAGTCTTTCATTAACCTTTATGCATTATTTCTAATGGGGCTTGTCTGCGCTGCAGTGAGTGCAGTGACTAAGTGGGCCGGCTGACAGAGTGCCGGGCAGGATGGGAGCAGCTCTGCCGGTGCCAGCGCTGTGGGGCTCGGCCCCTGTGTTTGCCCAGCCCCTGGGCAGAGGCAGCACTGCCGCCGGCAGGGCACAAGGAGCAGCTTGCAGCCGAAGGCAGGGCTGCAGCTCCTGTGTGAACACACTCAGAGGTGACTCTGGCACGTCTCTGCTGCTCCCTGCACGCTGCAGGGACATCCTGCTTACACACGGTGGTCATTCCCTGTCATTCTCTAGTGACCACCTGAACTCCTGCCGCCTGGTTTCCTCCCCACAGCAATCGGACTGGTCTGTTCTGGGGAGAGGAGCTGTCCAAGGAGCCCCGGATGCCTGTTCTCACCTTCACTTTGTGTGAGTGTCACCCCTATTGTATTTTGCCATTTGCACCCGAGGAGCTCGTTCCATTGAGGGTGGATTTACACAGACACACGGGAACTCAGGGAAAATCTTTCCTCTGAGCACATGCTATTAACTCTGCTGATTACTCCCAGCAGTGCTTACCAGTGGATAAGAGGCTTTCAGAACTGAAGTACCTCAAGGGCTGTGTTTCCTTCACGGAAGCCAGTCTGCTTCCTCAACACCTTGCTCCTTGAAGCTCTCTCTGCCCATGGCAGCCTATCACGAGCCCGCAGAAACTAAATCAACTCAAAAGCCATGTGTGCCACTGAAAAGTGGTTCTCAGGAATGCGTTTAAGTGTGTAAAATAACTCAGTGGCTTGTTGAAAGCCATCAAGAGGGACGCTTGAGGGAGAGCGTTTGGAGGCTGCAGACCCTTCATTCCCAAGGACAGCGAAGTAACTTGAGTTCTCTCTTCCTCTCCTGTGCAAATGTTATCCTTTAATAGGGCTGCTCCTAGAGCGACAAAGGACACACCCTTCTCCATCAGGTGAAAGGATGATCACCTTTGTGTTCCTTACCACGCCTCCTCTGTGCGGGAGGGACTCTGAATTGTTCCTTTACATCTCAGGCTCTGCTGTGCCTAAGCCCAGCATTACATCCTGTGTGGCTCTCCAGCCCTTCCAGCTCTCAGGCAGAATCATCTGAGGCATTGCCGAGGCTCCATCCCTCCTTTTTCTCGTATTAGTGGGACCTATTCACACATAAGGGACCTCCATTATGCTTGATCTGAAAGATGTGTGACACGTGGAAACAACACACTTTGAAACATTCATGCAGCAGTTCCGTAGCCTCAGCCAGAGTTCACAGGTTGTATATAGAGAGATTCCCTAAATCACTCTGCTGAAACACACTGCTCAGCAAAGCCACTTCTCCTGTGCCTGGGTGCAGCTCCTGCCTGTTGATACCTTTTGCTTTTGAAGGCTGGAACTCGTCTGATATATCAAGGCTGCGAGAGGAAGAAGCGTTTTGCTCACAAAGGTTTGAAATCCCCATCAGTTTGCACCTGTGCCTTTCAAGGCAAACAAAGCTCTTGTATTGCTGGGTGTCACAACAACAATGTGAAGTGTTGGTCTCGTCCCTCCCTGAGCCACCCAGCAGCCAGGGCTGAGCTCCCACAGGAGTGCCAACTGTGCTGCCCTCGGTGGGGCTGTGTGATTCCTGTGCCAGCTTTGGGGGCCCACTCCACAACAACTCGGGGTTCTGTGGGAGTAATGAGACAATCCCGAGAGAGATGCCAAATACACTTCTTGCCCCATACAAGAATTTCACTGAATTCAAAGTATAATTTGTAAAGGGAAGACTCTCTTTTTTTTTTTGTTTATCTTAGGATTGCTGCTTTGCAGAACATGGTCTCTCTGCAAGACTTGTCACACTAGTGGAAACTGCCCCAGAGCTGAAATGGGGAAAGGCTGAGGAAGATGTGGCAGGTGGCAATGAATCCTTAAAACTTTTCTTTGGCAATGAAAAATGGGTTCTCTGCTGTGGACATTATAGAGAGGGTGTGGAGCACAAGGAAATTTATGAACTGTTTTCTGGAGTGCAAGTGCCTTTCAGTTCTGGTATGTACAAACTTACATCTTCTGCTCAATTTGACAAGAAAGCAGAGTTTCACTACATTGTCCCTGCATTTGCTCCATCCCACTTGCTGCTTTCACATGCAGAGAGCATTCTTCTTCCTTTCAAAGATCCAAAGAAGGCAGGTCTCACAAGAGAGCATTCCTTCCCAGGGTTGGATCCAGAGCTCTGCACTTGACTCAGTTAATAACGGGTGTCCCTGAACTCGCTGTTCACAGGATGAATGGAATATTTTTCACCCTTTGTTTGCCTCTGCTCTTGGCACCTCGCAAACTATGAAAAGCTGAAAAATCTAGAGCTTGCCAAGAGCTGTTAATATGAAAACGTAATTTTTCCTCTGGTCTGGCAGTCACACGTGTCAAATAACATCTCTTGGGCAGCACCTGAGTTTGTTCATACGAAATGGAGAGAGCTGGGGCTCCACACGTGTGTTGTGCAGGTCTCCCTGCTCCTCATGCCATGGCAGGAGCACTCTGGCACTGCAACACAGCTCAGCCTGCTGCCAAGCCCCTCTTCCACAAGCACATCTTCAAAACAAATCTTCATGTGTTTTCCTCTTCCCAGCACATTTCACCCACTGACGTGATCGTTGTTATTTCTAATATGTCTGGAAGCATCTGAAATAGCTTTTGTGAATTCCTGCTGCCAGAGCTGGGCGCTCACAACTCCTGTCCCAGGCAGAAGGTGTCTTATGTTCCCTGAAAGCACAAGCCCTGCAAGTGTCACCCTTCATGTCCCCATTCCCCAGCTCTGAAGTCAAACCCACAGTGTTCCCAAGCGCTCCAGCACTCCCAGCTGATGTGAACTGGCTGAATTCCACTGAGGCCAGCTGGACCCGCAGGTTCACACTGGTGCTCTGATCCCACCTTTGGCAAGGGCACCACGGGGCTGTTCACTGTCTGGCCCATGCTAGTGCTTCAAATATATAAAATACTGCATGCAAGATGAGATTGGATGGCTTGAAGGGGATGGGGATTATCAGGAAGCCAGGCTGGGCAAGCAATCGTGTGATGTGCCTGGTTCCATTCCCTGAAACACGGCACCAGCCACTGCCAGCCCAGTAAGGAGCAGGGCTGGACAGCCCAGCCTGGACAGGCTGTAACAGGAGCTGTGGGCCCAGCTGCGTGTGCTGCAAAACTCACCCTGACACCACCACAGGCTGCCCTCTTGGAGCCCTGGAATGGTTTCTGCATTTCTCAGACACTATCATATCAAATGACTGCAAGCATTTTCAAAGAGGTGTTTGCTGCCTGAAATTTTGAGTTAATAAAACGTGACAGTTAGAGAGCAAAGCACGAGTGTTCCTGGGAAAAAAGAAAGAAAGGACAGTCCACAAAAAATGTGACCAACGGGAGAGCTGTGCAGTCAGGATGGCTTTGGAACATCTGCAGCCAAAGAATGAGGGAAGGGCACCGGGAAAGGAGGCAGGAGAAGGGGAGAAGACACCTCTGCAAACCTTGGGCTGCCCTCAATGTCCTCCTCTCGCTGCCTTTTCTTGCAGATGCTCATTCAGAAGTGATCGAGTGTAACAGCCAGGTAAGGTCAGCATTCTGCTGGTTTTTAGAAGCACTAAATAGAAGTTGTTGGCAAGAGGAGAAGAGGATTATTTTATTTACTTGTAAGTGCCAGAAAACAATTTTTTGTTTCTTTCTCAGGTCAGGCATGTGTTTGCAGCTAATTAAAGTGCTAAATTACCTCTAGCAACTGCAGAGAAAAATCGTAAGTTAACTACATGTGACAAATCTAAGTTTCCTAGTTTAATTTGAGATAAACAAATGAACTCACTAAGATTTGTTGCTTTGGTGGCTTTTCATAACAGGAAATAGTAATAACACATTTTTGTCTGTATGAACTTCCTCTGGTTTCCCTCTTGGCACTAAGAGAACTATAGGAATCTGCCTGAAACAGTGACAAAAGCTCTGCTGTGGCAGGGAGCCAGTTCCGTTCACTTTCTGTCTCCTGCTGAGGTTCTTGGGAAGCCCTGAATGGCTGCTGGCACTTGGCTGGGACAGGAAAGGAAAGGTCTGTGTCCGGCAGCTCTGCACTCTTAACTTGAACACACAAGGGAATTCACAGAGGAAAAGGAGTGCCCAGATTCCCTGTTTGTCTCAGGGCGGTGCAGACAGACCCAGGAGCAGAGTAAGGCAGTCTGGTCCTACACAAAGCTGCACTCTGCACTCACACCAGCCTTCTTACAAACTAACAAAAACAAGGCAGGCAACACCCTGTGGCAGCAAAATGGAAGTGGAACTCACCTGGAAGCCCCTGGAAGGGCAGGATCTGGACACCACCATGCCAAACCTGTGTGCCAGGGCAATAGGGAGGTCCCTAAATGGTCACCATCAGCTGCTGTGAAGCGTGCACCTCGCTCAGACACACTGCTAAAATACATCTCTTTAATTTGGAGGAGCAGATTTTGCCATCCTCCCCCCACCCCCTCTCAAAGCTCAGAAATGTTAACAAACGCTGCAGTTCAGAGGTATGAACACGGCTGTCCTAATAATGTGTCTCTCTAGATTCTTGTCATGCTGCCCTGGTGATATTCAGCGTGATAATGAAGGCAGCAGGGAAGGAAGAACAGAGAAAATAGCAAACAACCTGGGAATAATGTGGAGTTGCCATGAAGAGTCACAGATTTGCTTACTGGAATTTAGAGCAGTTTGATTTTTCCTCTGAAGTCCTGCTTGCTGTAGCAGAAGCCTGTATAGAGCAGCAGAGCTGCTCAGTGGGGCTCAACACTGCAGGGGCAGCTCAGGTACAGATAAAACGCTTGGTCCAAGGCACTTTGTCAGCTCAAAGATGCTCTTAGCCTACAAGATCCAGATGGAATGAGAGGGTACAAACAGCCCCAGGGCTGACATCCCCTCACAGCCTGGAGATGTTACTTGCTAAAATGCAGGAATGACCTCTCCTTTCCAACTACCTATCCCTAGACAGCACCTGGGCTGCCAGTCACTGAAGAGATCAGGGGTCAGAGAGCAGAGCACAAAAACAGCTCCTCCAGTTTGCTGCAGGACCTCAGGAGGTCATCGCAGTTGGGAGTGAGGGATACGAAAGCAAGAGGGAATGGAGTGAGAGAGAGAGGATCTGCTTACAGGGGAAGGGCTGGCCTGGCTCCATCCATCCAGTCTGGCCTTGCCCTTCATTCTCTCGCCCCTGCTGCCCCTTGCCTGCACTCCCTCATCACTCCCAGCACCCCCCTGCACACCCAGCCCTGTGCTCTCTCTGCTGCTCCTCAGCCAACGTGCTCTGGGGTTCCCATGGACGAGTTCAGAGCTGCTGACAAACCATGTGCAGTTGACGGTGGGGTGCAGAGGAGCAGACCCTGCTGCTATTAATACCCTCTCCAGTCTCTGGATGCTGTGACAAGGACTGAAGTGAGACCAGCAAGCAGTTCAGATGTCTCTGTTCCTCCAAAATTGCAAGGCACTGGACTGAAGTCAGCTTTTTGTTTTCTGCTTATTTATCTCAACATTAATGACGTGCTCAAGGTGGCAAATCTTCACCATTAACTGGGCTTGAGGCAGCTAAGAGCCTTTTGCTGGTTTCTGTAGAACTCTGGATATATAAATGTATCTATTTGTGAGATGAATTTTTTGTCTTGCCACTTGTTTTTTATCTTTCTTAATAGACATAATGTTTAATTCACTGTAACTAAAGACACTGGGATTTTAGTGAGGGTTTTGTCAGTTCCCATAACTCATTTTGATGGGAACCCATTGGATTTTAATGGAAACCTATTAGGTGAACATATTGTGATCATTAATGAACTTGATGTGCAATTACACGGGGAACCACCTAAAGGTAATTAAAACCTATCAAGACCACTAGGGAATAAAGAGAAAGGAAGTTACTCTTGTTTAAGACAATTAGCGCAGACAATGATCTGAAAACAAAATAAATGATCCCTGATGAAGAAAAGCTTTTTAGGTGGCTACCCTGGAAGATACAGGCCAAGGAAACAAGAGTTTCTTTAAGAAACCAACAATTACTGTAATTTGGTTTTTTCTGTTGCAGGTGGTGCTTTGACAGGGCAGTTCAGCCTTTTCCTTCCTATTGCTTAACTCTTGGACGTTCTGCCGATGCTCTGGCTCTCTGGGGCTGCGCTCCAGGCAGGACAGGGTGCAGAGCTGTGCTCTGCCCTCAATGTAGGTTTTGCATTGGCCCGTTGAAGTGCTGCTGGGTGGGGGGACAAATTCCCTAACCACGCAAGGTCTCAAAGAGCAAGCATGCTGCAGGCTCACAAAGTGTCTCCAAATCCCTGCTCTGGATCTCAAAATCACGAGCAATCCTGATCATTGGAAGTGCTTCTGGCCACTGGACGGTTCAAGGGTCCCTCACTCCACTGCCCCTGATCTGCTCTGCGTGCCTTTGGTGCAGAAACGGGGAACAAAACATAATTAGCTGGCGGGTGATGTCCACTAAATGTCATTCCTGAACACATTTGCTTTAGTCCCTATTCACCAGCATCAACAGCAAGGCTGCTTCCCCATCCACTGGCAAAGGCCTTCGCCAAGATTTTAGAATTCAACAATGAAACAGGCCTGCAACTAAAACATTTATCTGGCAGTTTTCCCTCTTTAAGTCAAAGTGTTATGTTGGCACACTGCGCTGTGGGTGGCGATTTGCCAGAGAAAAGCATGTGTTGGAAAACCTTGCTCAATATTACAGCAATCCCATGCTCGCAAGCCTCGCACGGCTCGAGGAGGAGCCCGGCTGCCAGGGGCTCCCGGTGGCCGCCCCTCTTCCCGGGGCAGGCACGGAGTGAAAATCCCCTGTCGCCCAGAGCAGTCGGGAAATGAGGTGTTGCTGGACACAGCCTGGCGGAGGAAGGGGACAGGGGGGGTTGTACAGTGACTGCCGTGAGTACAAGTCAGCTGGTCACCAGAGGGAGGCTTTGTGGAGGACAGCACACAAAGACATCGTTTTGTATTTTTTAAACGTTGCCCTGCAAGTCTTTAAGTTTCTTAGGGACCAGCTCAAATTTTGGACAGCTCTGGTAGGCTTCTTATATGGGCCAGATAATCCTCACTAAAGCAGAAAGGAAGGCCAGAGGGAATTGCTTGTAGTACAGAAAAACATATTGAGGAGGCAGCAGTAACTCGATATGCAAGAGAGGCCTGGATTCAGAAGTCAGTTGCATCATTCATTTAGCAACACTCGAGCCATGGAGCAAGAGCTGCGCTGCCAAGTGTGTGCGCTGGGCATTGTGCTCCTGCCAAGTTACATCCTAGAGGAGCCAAGGAAGGAGCCAGGACAAAAACAAGAGGATGAAGTGGAGCAGCACTGAGCCAAACAAAACCAGGACTCTTCCCCCAGTGCTCAGATGGCCGGGTACCTGGCCAGCAATGAGCAGCAGAGCAGGGCCTCTGGAAGCTCTCCCTGTGCCCTCTGCTCCGGGGCAGAGGGGCCAAGCCCCTCAACTCCACCATCCCCCAGGCCATCCAGCTGCAACACTAAAGCAACAGGCGTTCAATCGTCCGGTGTGTTCCTGCAGCTGCAACACTGGAATTTGCTGTGAGTCATGCGGGCACAGAAGACACGGCACAGGTAAATGCCAATGGTTGTGAGCACAGTCTCTGCACCACAAAACCTTCAGCTGAGCCAAGCCTCACTAGCGGTGTAGCTACAGGAAGTGACAAGCCAAGCTCTACAGCTATCAGCGAGTGTGGTTAGAGCAAAAGCAATTTCATTTCCATTTAATGAGGTTTCCAAGTAAAGCCATTCTGGGGTTTCCAGGCCCTTCATGTCGCTCTGTGCAGAGCTGGCGGCGGGTCGGATGTGGCACAGGAAATGCCAGCGCGGTGCTGCCCGGCAGAGCTGCTCTCCTGAGCACTCTGAGCTCTCCTGAGCTGCACAGCAAACCCTGGAATCTAGCACACCTCAGTGGAAGTCAGCAGAAGAGCCCCCTTGTCAGGGCTCCTGTGCTGGGAGCACTTGCTGCTCCAGCTGCCAGGAGCCTTTCACACCGAGGGGTGTTGGAAAGCAACCCCTCTGGAAGAAAGGGGCAGGGAATAAAACTGCCATGCAGCAGGTTCTCAAAATTCCTGGGTAAGCAGAGGAACACCTCACTTCCTCTGAAAAACAATAAAAAAATAAAAGAAACTGTGTGTAGAGCAGGAGGGGAAAACATGTGCCTGTGATTCATGCATTAACCTTTGACTAATAAGCCTTTATAATTCTACCTGCTCCACCTCACTGATGTCTGGAGCTGCTGTGCCTTCACATGTCTCCAATGCACACAGGGGGCTTGCAAAAACAATAAAGATAATATAGGAATACTCTGCTTATGCCAGTAACACAAGGCATCCATCACACTGCTCCCTTCTTGACAGAAGTGCATTTGATGTACGTGCCTGAAATCCTCCTTCATGAAACGCCAGTTTCCTCTTTACCCTCCATTTGAAATGAAGCAGGAGATGGCAATAAAATCCTTTCCTTTTCTGCAGTGTTCTTGCCTTTTGTCTCCATAGTGTGGCTGGCCCTGCCCCTGCTGTAGCTGAGCTCATTCTTTTGCTCCATGTTCCAGTTGGGATTTTTGACCTTTGGAAGAAAATAGCAGTTCCACCACCAGCAGGTTCTCAGTTCACAAACACTTCCATCAGGGCCAGCACTCCATTCTCCTTTCCTCTTTCCCCAGACCACCAGCAAAAGCTTCAATTACCTTTTCTTGTCGCCCCTGCAAGCCGTTTAACCCTCTGCCTTGCCCTGGGCAAGCTCAGTAACTGATCTGCCATTGCTTTGTGCCCGTGTCTTCTCAAATATGTGAAGCGCCACAGATCAGAGGGGCGGGCACAGCAAACTTTGAGGTAGGAGGTGGGACTGGAGCAGGTTTTACCTTTTTGCCTTTGTTTCATATGTCTCTCCTCAAGCCAGCTGCTGTCTCTGGAGACCAAGAGAAGGACTTGCAAATGCCCACAGAAGTGAGGGGATAGCATGGGATCCAGGGTGTCATTTTGTGTTCATTGTTGCAATCTAATACGTCTAAACAATAATATGTAGATTTATATGACCTTTGGTATTTGCATTCCCTAACCTTAAGGGAAAAGGTTCCAAACCTGTCACGGTCACCCTTGGCTGTCACAGACCCTTCAAACCCACCCAGACTAGTCCCACACTAAGTCCCTGCTTCCCAAGACACACAACTTCCCTGCACCAATATAATACCCGGATTGTACCTGTATATCACATTAGCACTGTGATAGCCTATTTTCATCCCAATCCTCACACTTACTCCTGGCTCTAAATTGTTCTTTATAAAGAGGTCTGCAGGGACCTTGTTATTTTTATTGCTGTAATAAGGCGGCTCTACAGGAGAGAAGGAAAGTGTTTAGAAAGATAGTAAAGGCCCCGAGGCTGTCTGAATGTCAGGGAAGGCCTGTTGCAGAGGCCAAGCAACTTGGGCTCTTGCCTTGGTGAACACTGATCAATTTGGCTTGCAAAATGTGTACCAGGCACCAAAATACAAAGGGTGAAGCTGCCCAGCTCAAGCATTAACCTGCACCAGGATCCCAGCCCGAGAAAGGAGGAAAGCAGAGATCTAACCTGGGTGATCCTCCTCCCATCCCTGGGGAACAGGCACCTTCAGCCACGATGATCTGAACCCTGGGGAAATGCTTCCAAACAGCACCTTTACGTATTTCAGGTAATTCAAAGCCCAGGCTCCTCAGGCAGCTGATGAACGGTGTTTGCCAAGGTGGGTGCTCAGCAGGCACGAGCACTCAGCACTCCTGTTAGAGCATGATGGACAGACAGACAGACAGACAGGGAGGTAGATGAAGTGCCCTGGTGGAGCTGGGGGAGATGAAGCAGCGCAGTGACAGGAGAGAAGTGCCTGTCAGTGAAGAGGATCAGTGCTACTGTCTAACCTGAAAGCAAGTCCTCCAACACGCATGACAGAAGATCACAGCCTGGATTTAATTTCCAAATCATGCAGTAATAACACAGAGAGAGATAATGCTAAAGGTAGAGCAAGTGTAAGAGACTTGCAGGGCTACAGCTGAAGCAAAAACAAACATTAAATAAATTGGGTGCCAAGAGCTGTGCCCGTCCTTGCCTGAGCAGAGATGCTGCGAACGCTTCTGACCGATTGTCAAAAACCAGGAGATGCTGTTTCATCAAGAACAGAAGTGCTCCCTGGAAAGGCAGGCAGCTCAGCAAAGCTTGAAATAGGAATACTTCTGAACAATTTGTCCCTACATCCTCAAGTCTATATCCCTATATACTTTATTGTTATATATCATCTCTGACACTTGGAAATTATTGCAGAGAAATGCTTCGGTATTAGAGGAAGGTAATGGTTTGGTCCTGCTGTTCTGCGGGGTTTTCCCCAACTGAAATATTTCAAATGTTTTGACCAATTTGACCAATTTCAGCATTTGGATTTTTATTACAGTTTAGGAGCAAAACCCCCCTGAAATATCAGAATTTCTTGCGGGACCAATATTTTGTTTTCCAAAAAGCTTTATTGCTGAGAAACTAGCAAGTTAGTGCCTTGGGAAGTGATTCAGTGGTGCAGCAGCATCCCAGCCATGAGAGCACTCTGTACTGAGATGAGGCTGTTGTACGATGCTAATGTGGAACCTGGAGCTCCAGCAAACCCTTCATCTCCCTGGTGAACAGCTGAGCTCAGTAGCTCACAACTGTTTGCTTTATGTGCTCCCTTGTTGTTGCCATGAGGCCAAGAACACATATTCAGTTCCCTCGGCATTCCTGCAAGACTTAATACTCATTCCAGGTTCCCTCTTGGCACAGAGGTTTGCTGGCTTGATCCAAAAGTGAAAGCCTCTTTTCTTGTCTCAATTCCATTGCTTTCAGCAAAGTGGCAACTGGCTTTTCCAAGCGCTGGGAGTGAAAGAAAGAGCTCTCCACTCCGTACCTGGGTGACCCACACAGGCCTGGCCTGGAAGGTTTGCAGCGGGAGCTGTTCAGCCACCATTATCTCAGAGTTCCTTTTCAGATCTTACAAGGCAGTGATTGATCTGCCCATTGCAATGGGTTTGACTAACATTTCATTACCTGTCCCCACTGAAAATGTTGTTTGATTTAGGTTCAAAGAGCTCATTATGTAGGGCTTTTTTTCTTTTCCTCAGGAAAAAAAAAATGAAACGCAGAATAAGAGAGTATCAAATCCTCAGCTAATTACAATTTGCCAAGGTTTGGTTGGTGTATGAGTGTGTCTGAGATTTTGCTCATTACCAGTTGTATAATATGATTTCCACTGCACAGTTAATTAGTACCCAAAAAATAACCTAAGGAATTTACACAAGCCTAGTTGGAGGACACGAAATAAATCACTGAGGACTAGGTCTGGGGAAAATCCCCAGCGAGGACATTTTCACTATTGATGTAAAACACTCAGAGGTTTAACTTTCAAAACAGACATTTTGAAAGCATCTCAAGAACGGCCCCTGTGCCACATCCACAGTTAAGCTCCATCTCATTCCACGAGTGCTTTGATCTAGTTGATGTCAGCAATCTCAAGCAGGCCCCAGCCCAGGTGGGACTCATGCTGTCCATTGGAGCACCCAGGTGACGTTCAGTCCGGTGACATTCATGTGGCTGCCCTTCCTCACAGCACTGGGGTTACATGACTCCCCTTCTCTCAATGTTTTCCAAACATGTGAAGTGACTTACAGAAACTCCACTTAAGCACAGACACCTCCTCCTTCCACCACCACAGTACCCAGCCCCAGACAGCAGAAAATGTCATTGACACTTTGAAGTCAAGAGAGCTGAGACAGAGCAGTTGACAGACCTGCTCCACACAGTCAACCAGGCTCCCTCCAGCTCTGTAAAGACACACGAATTACCTTCCCAGCTGTGCAGTGTGACTGAGGAATAATCATCTTACTCCTAAAAGGCTTCATCTTGGCTGGTGTTGTTCACCGCTGCAGGAACGAGACATACTGGAAGGATGCCACTTCCATTTGGAGGCAGATGGGTTTTACTGCTTATGTGGGTTTGGTGGATTTGGTCTGTTCTCCAAGTCTGTTGAGCTATTCTGGACTTAGGAACCTCTGCCTGTTCCTTCTGAAGCTGTTCAGTCATTCCTTCTTTCTGCCCTTTTCCACTCAGATGTTTTTGCCCTTTCAGACGTGCAGTTGTTTCACCTCCAGCCAAAAGAGAAAATAAAATTTACGACGTACACAAGTGGAGTCTCAGTAAAGCCTCTTCCAGCAGCTCAGCAAGAAATAAAGTCTACTGGGATGTGTTAAAACCAATGACCATCCCAGACTCTTTAAAAAGAAGTTAGATACCAGTAACCCAATATGTTGCTGTAAAATGTCTTGCTCTGTCTGTCTGGGTCTGTGTTTGTCATCACATCAAAGCCTAGAAGTGGTCTCCACTTTGCCTGTGTTGGAATTCTTCATTATTCACCACTCCTCCCAAATCTGATGTGATCTGCAAACCAGGAAATCTTGCCTTCTGTGTCCTCAGCCAAGTCTTTCATACACTGTAACTATCAGAAAGACCAGGATCCGCCAGTGCAGTCTCCTACAGTACACGCTCCTTTATTAACTTGTCTTTCATCTTGAAAGGCTTCTATTTATGCCTCCTTTCCCCACTCTGCTCCTGTCCTCTGGCCAATTTTCAATCAGTGAGCCAATTCTTCCCCTTTCCAACTCCCCACCTTTAGACATTAACCTCCGACGTGGGACCCTGTCAAACACTGTCTGAAGATCCAAGCCTCTCCTGACTCCTGCTTAGCCTCTTGTCTATGCCGACAGGAGCGTATGTTCTAAAAAAAGAAATTTCCAAAAGTTAGCGAGGCAGAAAAGGTCCTTTCCGGAAACCATACTGGCTATCTTTGGTCAAGCTGTGCGTTTCTCAACAGGCCACCTTTCATCTATTAAAACATTTTCTAAGACTTGTCTTCACCTGAAGGGAAACGAACTTCCCTGCAAGACCCTGGTGCACATCTGGGTCGTTCCTTAAATAATGGTGGGAGGCTGTCCGCCTTCCACCTTTGAGGAATCTCCTGCAAAACACTTCAGCTCTGTGAAGTGCCTGTGAAAACCTTTCCAATTTAGACCCACAGTTCCTTTAACCTCTTTAATAAGAGAGCCATGGAGTAGGGGGTTTGGTACCAACCATCCACTTCACACCTTCCAGCTCCCTGAAAGCTTCATTTTCTGTGCTCTCTTTTCCTTTGAGGAAGAAAGTCTGGTTTCCACCTTTCTACTTACAACTTTGGTCCTGGCAGCTCCTCTCTGACTCAGGTATATTCTCTCTGCCGGTAGCCAAGCGTGGTATTTCTACTTGCCGTTTCTCTACTCCACAACCAATAGATTAAAACAAAATTAGCTTCTGTCTTTGCAGCCACTCTTTTTGTTCCAGCTTGTTCTCGCCCTGCTCAGCTCCCATGCCAAAATGTCCCCAATTACCCAAGAATCCCATCCATCCTGCTCTCTGTGTGATCATTCCTGCACCATTACCTACCGCTCGATTCATGGCCTCTCCTGGAAGCAGCAGTAAACCTGTCTCCAAGTGCCACTTTACACCCACGTTGAGTCTCCTTGGTCTCCAAGGCCTGTCTTGGCTCACAGTCACCTTCCTGCCGTGCCATTTATCGAGGCGTCTGTGTGCACAAGCAAATTCCTTCGTATGCCGCACGAGGAGATGAATATCCTGTGCTGCTTACAGAGCCACAGAAACAGGTATTTTCCCAGGCCACTATGTTGTTCTGCATGACTAGAAAGAGCTGACTCAAACACATTTCCACATTGCACGGGTTAGTTACAGTACCTCACGGGCACTGCCTGCAATCTGTACCCTCTCTATGTTCACGGTGCCACACCTGTAAAATGGAAAGGAGCAACATTAACCTGATTCGGGGCAGTTCTTGGGTTTGAGTCATTGTCGGGGCGTAGCGAGGAGCAATGAAAAGAGCAGCCCTAAATAATTTGTATGTCCAGTGCAACGACTGAGCCCCTCACAGGCTGCCCAGTTTATCCAAAGCACAGCAGGGCAGGGAGAAGTAAAAATGGTTCTGCTCTATCTGCCCGACTTCGATGTTCTTCGCACAATCTTCCCTTCAGATTGAGCTGTTTCACTGTCCCTGGTTTAGGTCATCCAAGGCAGAGACAGTTCCTCAGCAGAAACCCTTCCAAGCTCCAGGATAAAGAACGGTGCAGCAGCAATTCTCCTCGTCCTCTGGACTGCACTTCCCTCCCCCTCAGCCCCAGAGATGGCCAAGGTCACATTTGCTGAGTTCCAGGCTCCACAGAAGCTTTGTTTGCTTCAGACAAGCCGGGGGGGAGCAGACAAGAGAGAGTCAGTCAGTGTTATCACAACTAATGCAGCTCATTAGAATTGTTTTAAGCTCTGAAAGCAAATGAATATCTAATGAGATTTCCCCCCAGGTGTAATTAGCAATAAGCTTTACATTGCTCTAAAAATACCCTCCATTTTTTTTGAAAAACTAAATGCAGATAACTGGAAGCTCTAGTTACACTTAATGAACTGAACAAAGCACATTGAAAACTAAGAATATTTTAATTGTGTTTATTTAGCCTTCAGCAAAGGATTCGAGACATTTTCATAATCATCAAATTAATTTCAAAATGCTCCTTTGTAAGTTGTCCAGCCAGCAATGTCGACGTTGATCATGCACAGAGAACTATTTCCTGATTGGACAGTCCCTTTACAAAACAATGCATTATTCAAGAAACTGGAGCCACCTCTTCACCAACTCTTCCTCCCACGGGCAGTTTAGAGTATAAAAGAAGAAACACTGCAGTTCTGGCTACCAAAAATGATTTTGATTAGATATCTGCTTTCTCCATATTTGCCCCGCAAAAAATGGAGAGGGAAATACTCGCTTTCTTTAAAATCCTTAAGAATTACTAACAGTAGGTACTGTGTTACCCTTCACATTCGTTTCAATTGGCAGGCAACTTCAGATCACGGAGTATCCCGAATGACCAATTTATTGTGGCAACTGTGAGCCAGAGCTGTCTAAAACTGACCTTTGAAAGAAAAGGAGCTGTAGTTTGATACGTGTCTCATCTTGCCCTGGAAGTGTTTAGGACTCAGTCCTGGTTTTGATTAAATCAGCAAAACATCAGCAAGCTCCTGTGTGGTGGTTTCTCTGCCTCTGGTGATTGCTGCCAGGCTTTTGAGAAGGAAGAGGAGGTGGCCCCTGTCAGGAGTTTGTTGGGTACCTCCAACCTCAGCTGGCAAACACAGCTCGAGTCAAAGCAGCAAAGTCATAGAGTGGGAGCTATGAGGAGACCTTTCCTGGCAACTGTCAGGATTGTTCTACTAGAAAATTCAAACTCCCAAGGATAATCAGCCCCTTGGACTCCCCTGCACTTCCCTCACAGGGAACAGGCCAGCTGCTTCTCCACATGTCCCAGAGCAAGCAGGAAAGAGCAGGACACAGGAAGGGACGGTGGCAATTCTGCTGGTGGTGCTCCACGAGTGGCCACTGGAGCCCAGGCCGGGGCCAGCACATCCTGGCTGCCCTGCCCCACCCTGCCAGGTCCAGGTAGTCACATCCCATCCATGTCCCTCGTCTCCACGCTCGCCAGCCTCCTCGGAAGCATCGCAAAGGAGAGTTAATTAGTTCTGATCACTCCTAATAGTCTTCTAGGTCACAAATTGGCGATTCAGCTTCATTAATTTGATTTCTAACATTTCATTCTTTGCACTCTCTGCCCGATTAGCTTCTTGAAATTTACTTTCAGTAAATGGGATGAGCAAGGCAGAAACTTCCAAAGAGATTTTCCTCACTGGCTTTTGGAGGACACGGCACAGCACAGAACCCCTGGACTGGCAGCCAGGGTGAGGTCACCTCAATTCTGCAAACTTCGTGGTGACAGGGGAGCGTGGCTGGGCTGCAGCCTGAGCCGCTTCGCAAAGGAGCATTGATCCTCCTCTCACTCAGAAAAGCACCAGTGCAAATTGCAATGAAGGAAGACTAGCACAGGGGGAAAATCAGAGCACAGAATGGCTGAGAAGAACAAAGAATTCATTTTTCTGATAGTGTTTTTAAATAAAAGCTGACATTGATTTGTAGGGGATTGTAAGCAGAGATTATATATCCTGAAAAGTTATATATACTGAAAAGTTCTCTAATCCTTCAGGCATCTGCACAGGCAATGTCAGAAACAAAGCACTTTGGAGGGCAGTGTCAGCTGCCCTTTGCAGGAGTAAGAACCTTGTGAGTCACCAAATGCTGTTCTTGGGCCTCAAGGCACGTTTGGACAGGTCACTGCTGTATGAGCCCCCCAAAAAGGGAATACTTGCAGGTACAGCAAGTGAAAACACTATTCTGTGTTTGGGATCTGGTTTTCAGATGAGAAGATTGTAACGTGACACGTTCATGTTTGTCTGCCTGTGGTAAGTTTTGATTGTATTCCATTGTACAGCACATCTCTTCCAAGGGAAGACCAAACCCATTTCTTCTTAAACATTCCTGCAAATCAATGCTGTGCTCAGAAAATCCATTATTTCAGCTGGGGATGGAAGAGCACAGGAATATCATCGGTCATATGCAAACAGGAGCATGTAATTCTGTGACACTGAAAGTTTCGTGAGGTCGGAGGAAAACTAGAAAATGTTCTGGGGTCCAGGCAGAAAATGATAACTTTTACCTTCATATAGATTACTGAGGAGCAACTTCTTGTCCTGAAGTTCATTGTGAAGCTCAGCCCAAGCCATGGCTTTTCAGCCAGGTTTGAATCAGAGAGGTGTGTGTGGTTTTGCCACAAAGCCACAAGGCAAGACAAGTTTGGAGATATCGTACTAAACCTAAAGGTAAAGCTTATCAGGGCAGAGCAAAGTGAACTCAGGTCCCATCTGGCTGGTGGGTTTCACTGCAAACACATCACAGAGCTCAAGCTGCAAAAGGAAACAGATTTCTGAGGCCAAAGGAAATCTTGGGGTGAAAATATTTTCCAGGAAATTAGTTGAAACACGTAGATGTACACCCAGAGCAGCACAACCTCAGAGAGAAAACAAACCACAGCTGTGGCTGGAAAACCCCCTGCCCTGTGGGCAGCACAGCTTTTCATATCAGAGGAGCCAATGAAAAAGTGCTCGAGTGTTCTCACTGCTCAGACATGTGCAACCTGGACCCTTCGCTGGGCTTATTGTTCCCTTGCAAAAGGCCCATTTACAGCAAGCCCAGCAAGCCTGAGAGGGGAAGGAGGACAATGGCAATCTCTCCCATTCAGCAGCACACAGGCCTAGGAAATATTTGCTACTCCAGGAGAGCAGCAGAGGCGCCTTTTCAAAGCTCCCTTTGCTGGGAGCTGAGTGACAGCTGAATCACAGCGCTGCTTTCCAAGAGCCAGACCTCAGTAGCACTGCCAAGAGTGGCCCGTTGTATTCAGAGCCCCGACACAGCTGCAGTTACTGGGAGGTCCTGCCATTGTCCTCCCCCAGCAGAAAGATGTTTCTGTCCCCCCTTCACAGACCTCCATCGCTGCCCAGTACAGGCAGGCTGAATGAAAATGTCAGCAGCGAGCACGGAGCAGATGTGAAGGGACCATGCTCCCTGACCTGGATTCACCCATCACGTGGGCCAGCGCTGCTGGGCTCAGAACCCTTTGTAAGGCGACTTCAGGGGGATGGGGTGCTGCCATCCCACACCAGGGCCTGGGGCACAGGGCTCACCACACCACCAAGGGCCTTCGAGGCAGGCTGAGGGGAATTCATTCACCGAGACATCCAGGAAGAGTTTTGCAGGATTTGTGCTCTTGGAGTATACCAAAACTTTCCCTGCTCCTAAATTCTGCTAATCCTCCCCAATCCCACTCTTAAATTGCACATGGGTGGCAATTAATACCCAATTTTGAATGGTGGCTGTAAGGCTTTGAGTCCAAGCTTTACTAGAAATAAAACCAATAAAAAGTCAAAGTTTTAGAAAGCATTAATAATATAATCTCTTCTGGAAGTAAGCCAGACAGTCTGTGGTATCATTCTGTCTGCAGAATAGTAAAATGAAATTTACTCAAGACAAAAGAAAAAGTTAAAATAACTAGTGCAGTTTGAGCCCAAAGAAAACAAGATGAAGGGGAAAAAAAACCAGAGTAAACCAAGAAAAAAACGCCACAGACGTTCAAAACAAATTTTAAGCAAATTTTGTCCCCATTATGTTTGTGCCACTCGTGCAGCGGATGCTGGAAGTGCAACTCATTAGGCCAGTGCTCACATCGGGATCTTACATATTCATGGGAGGCACAGCCGAGTGCCGGAGCACACTGAGCTCATCCCGGAGCTGCGCGGGGCAGCGGCTGCGGGCAGGAGCGGCACCGCACAGAGCGCGGTAAGGGCACCCGGGAGGTCTGTCCGCGGGCCAGGCGGTGTGGCCCGGAGGGGATTTTACTTCATTTGGGAAACAACGGGACACTTAGGGCAGGGCCGGCGCTCCTGGGGATAGTACAGGAGAGCAGCTGCTTTACACTGTCAGCCAGATCAGAGACGGGTGTGCATCCAAGGGCTGGATGGGAGCCAGGTGTGCGAAATGACTACAGAGATACCTAAGATACAGCGATGGTAATCGCTCCCCAGGTTTGAAATGCAGATGAGGGTCTGCAGAAAGGGCAGCAACACAAATATCTTGGAGCTGAGAAAAGCCAACTTTGAAGCGAAATGAGACAAAGCTGAAGGAAATTGGCTGGGGTTCAATAAAGCCTGAGAAATGCACGATGGAACGAGTTTAATGCAGTCAGAAATCACATCAGAACAATTCTGCTTTACAGCGTTTTTTGCATCATCAGAATTTTTTTTCATCTCTCTCTCTCTCTCGACCAGTGGCAGAAGCGGAAATTTCACAAGGGAAAGGTCTCATGTGCCCAAGTACTGAGCACATGGATCCCCGGGAGCAGCCGAGGCAGCAGCACCCGAGGCAGCAGCACCCGAGCCAGGCCAGCGGTGCAGCCGGGCGGGCGCAGGGGCTGTTCGTACCTGGCAGCCGGGCACAAGGTCGGCGATGTGAGTGACGGAACAAAACTAGGGGGACGGAGCAACTTCTTACCCGCACTTCAAATCAAAGTGCCCGTACAGACAGCACAATGGGGCCATTGAAACCGGAGAGTGATAATGGGAGAGGAGGCGGCACCACGCAGCTTAAAACCAAAGCAGAGTCTTCCCAGAACTCACTCCCAGAGGCATTACAAACTGAAGGGAAAAACAACAGAGTAAAAATAGATTCAACTCTGATCCGCAGTAATTGCACAACAGGGATAATGGGGATCTCAGAGGTGGAGACCGTGAAGTGGCAGAATTTTAGAAATTAAAACTGCAAGCGCCAAGAATTGACACAGAAGTTGATGAATCTGAAAACTATAACCCAAAATGCTGCTTCAGCTCTGGGCTGGCTGGGTCCTTCCTCTAAGTCCAAGAAAGAACCCTCCAAGAATTGCTGCTGCCTTGACAAACGTAGGCCCTTGGCAGGAATGGGGGGTGTGCAGTCTGTACAGCCACTAAACCCCAAGGAGAGGGAAGAACACTCTGCTCCTGCCCCTGGCTGTAAACAGAGCAGGTATGAAGTCTCCAGCTCTGTTTGTGCAGTTATCCTGACGAACTACAGTGCTTTCCAGCTCAGCAGGATTCTTCCATTTTTCAGTTCCAGGGGGAGCTTATCCTGAACAAACAGACGTGTGCTCCAACTTTAAAAGCTTGCTCTTCCCATGTATGTGTCTTTGTCCTGATTTTATCTGCCTCGCAAGGCAAGATAATTTTGACTAACACAAAGTAATTAAAATGAGAGACCTGAGTCTTAAACTACTTAACATCTGAATTTGTTCCAAGTTACGGACTCCTAAGTAGGTTAGACACAGTAAACAAGAGGCTGAGGCAGGGGGCCGAGCCACCAGCTCTGCTCCACACACAGGGAGTGTCCCTCAGAGTCCAACACAGGGACAAGTGCCACAACCAGCAGCTCCTGAGGACGGTTCTCTTCTCCCACCTCTCTCCAAGGAATTGCCAGTGTCCTCAGCCCCCCAGGGGAGGGCAAATCGGTGCCACAGACCTGGGCAAGTGCAGCTGGTTTTATCTGTGCACATCAGCAGGGTTGGAACAGGAGTAACCACAGCATGCACGGCCACTTTTATGTGCTACAGAGATGACTCATTCTTCCTCCCCAAACCAACCATGTGGTGGAGAGATACACTTTGTTTTCTCTTTCTTTGCTTTCTGGCTTCTGATCCATTAGGCTGCATTCATTTCATGTTTTAAAATGTACTCCCAAAACCACAAAGATTACGAATCTCTTTTTTTAACATGAGAGCTCAGATTGCACAAGAAGCCATTTCTTTCAGCATCTGGAAGAAAAAAATCCCACCAATACTGCAGGACTTAGTCACACTGCCAACAGGACACTTCCCTCCTCCAGCAATCACAGCCTGATCTGAGCACCTTGTCCCCAAGAGCAGTTGTGCTCTCACTGCTGCCTCTGCCCAAGACCCTGAGGAACAGAGGCATGTCTTTTCATGCCTGACAGTTTTCTCACACCTATAAGAAAATATTTCAAATATTACCCATATCACAGTTCCCATATTTAAAGAGAATCTCAGATACCCCTGTGTGGGAGCAGAGGCCTGGGGCAGAATGGGGCACTGCATCTCTCTCGATGTCACACTAAATTTATACGTACCTCAGAGTAGAGGGGTATGTCATTTTTCTCTGAATAACACATTTCTAATGGGATCCAGACAAGTCTGATGGGGAGACAGGGTTTAGAGGGAAACGAGGTGGTTTTGATTCAAACCGTGGCTTCCATCAAAATGCCGTGGTCTGCTCAGAATGTCTGCGGACATGATTTTACAAGGCACACTCACACACACACACAAAATCCCTGGAGTTTTACACCCTGACTCACAGCAGGACCCAAAGTAGAGACCTGTGCAGCCAGACTGCCAGGAGCCCCTGCCAGCACCCCCAGAAGGTGCCGAGGTGCAGTGGCTGCAGCACATGGTGCACAGTCCTGGCAGGAGCAGCACTGCCTGTGCTCCCACCACAGACCCCGTGCTGCCTCACATCACACCACGGGGATTTGCTCTTTCTTCATAGTGCCTTAGGACCAGATCCCTGGAAGCAAACCCTCGGCCTTGCTGCTGGCTTTAGGCCGCACTGCAGCTGCCCTGGAGGAAACGTTTCCTTCATGCTGACTCCTGGAGCAATGCCCGATAACAAGGCAGCATCTCCTGTACTTTAACTCTCTAGTAAATACTTCAAATGCTTCTGGCTCACAGGTCAAGCATTTGAACCAGCCTTGTCCCAGGGTAACAAGCTACCCCAGTGTGTAAAGAGCAATGGTTTATGCCTTTCTATCTATCTGAGCATATGAGACAGTAGTAGAGTGTCACCATTCTTTGCTAATTTGGCACTTGAAGCAAGGATGGGGCTGTTATCTCTTGCATTTCATTACGACATGATGAGGCAAAGATTCGGTATCAGTAAGTAACTAAGCTGGCTACAGAGGACAAACCAGTATCTGCAGACGGTTGTTTGGTAAATGATCAGCCTTTCTTGGCTCGACCACCACCTGTAGGCAAGCTTTGATGACAGACGTGAGATCACGGAAGAGAAAGTCAGGCACAAAGCAGCACCTCGTCTCTTCAGGTACCTGGGACAGCAAACACGACTCCAGCGGGGACAGGGGCAGTAACTCCAGTGCTGTTCTTGTTTCTACCAACATTAATATCTATTCTTTGCACATGTGCTCCTCCCTATTCCCACCCACGCACACTGTGTGATGATACCAACTTCAGATAAACAATTCCATGTTACCTCTCCCTTAAGAAGGGACTAGGGACAGGGTCTTTCTCACCTGTGTGTACACAGCCTGAGAAGCATTTCCTTGGGGCAAGAGACTTTGGTAGTGACAGCGACACAGCAGCTGTGCTGCCATTCACAAAGCCAGGTCAGACCAGAGGAGAATGGCTGGAACATGAGCTGCCACATCTGTTCAGTGAGGAGGATTGGGTCCCGCCAGGCTGAGATGCTGCCGAGGCCGGGCAGGAACCTCAGTGCGTCACTTGCACACAGCAGGGCTGTGTATGGCGCTGGCTCCTGTCTCTGGAGGGCTGAACCTGACACAAACGCTTCCAAATTCCAGACTGCAGCGCAGGACCGCTTTGGCCTGACACCTTGTTTCACCTTCCAGCGAACCTTTAAATGTCCGAGAGCTGCAAAGCCAAAGGCGAGCGGAGCTGTTGAGCTGCCCCAGCACAGCAGCAGAGGAAGCGGCTGCCGGCTCCCCTGCCACCGTCGCCGGCCCGGCGGGAGCAGCAGGAGTCTGAAGAGGCGGGTTTCAGCAGGGGCTGATGGGGACTCTAGGCAGGGCCGGTAGCCACTAGATGGCAAACTGCGGGCCCGCAGCACCGGCGCACAGCGCGGGGCTCCGAGGGTGCGGGACGGGAGGGACGCGGGGCTGACACTCCCCGCACCGCTCCTCGTCAGCCCACTCAGCTGCTCTGCTCGTGTCCCGCCACCGAACTGCACTGAGGCGGGAGCCCTGCGCTGCCAACTGTGCAAACCAGCTCCTGCGGCTACCGTGCGGCTCCAAACATCCCAGGCACAGCTGATGGCAGCAGGGACTAAACAAGATTCCAACACATCCGCTAAAAACATATTGCTTAAGCCAGGAAAAAAAAAAACAAACCCTGCAGCCTGCAAATAACATGGCTAAAGGAGCCCAGATTGCAGATGATGTATTATTCATTGCTAACATCACTGTAAGCCTCCAGCCAATCTGGCTTTTCCAGAGCTGGCTGCGGGGAAAGGTGGGGGCACTGTGTAAATCAGCAATATCTCGCAAATGACTCTCACATATTAGCTGCATGGCTCGGAAAAGAAATGAGTTCCGTGGTAGCCAAAGCTCTACACGAGCGATCATTTTGTCCAGCAAAGTGGCCATTTGTATTTTATCTCGGACTGTTATTGTCCTGAATCAGCTCTTGAGCAAAGATCAAAGCCAGGCTGGGTAAAGCAGTCCCCACTCATTACATGCTGCTAATTTTAGCTACAAGGGGAAACATCCATTGCTTCGAGACTAATAGAAAATAAATATCTGTTTATTTCATATCGAAATGTAGAACTCGCAAGTGATTTTACCCTGGTGCTGAACAGGGCACGGTAAACTCTGAGGCAGTTTTCTTGTATGACTGTAACACAGAGCTGATCAAAAAATTGTCATTTTCACACCAATTTCACAAGTTCATTTTCCCCAATAGTAGGGTTGTTGGCGCACTCGAAGCAGCAGCAGTGCTGTGTACCCAGACTCCAACACTCCTTGCATCCATAATTACTTTAGGAATGGCCAGAAAGAATAAAATCACAATCCTGCAACATTACTGAAAATATTTCCTCATCTGATGGCACTATTTAATGCCCCTGTGCAAATTCAGCCTACATATATAAATGCAGTGTACCCTACTGATACCTGGGTTTGAAAGTGCAAAGCCTTTCACCAAACTCCCTTCCCAGATTACACTTCCATATCAGTACCCTGTGCTTCATCAGTGCTGAATTACACTTACTGGGGATCACTAAAGTCAGGGTGTGTCCTGCTCATGACACACAGTTACCATCTGCTCCTCGGGACTGTGAACCTCAGCTCCACAGAAAGATGTTTGCATTGATCTGCCTTCCAGGAGTCCCCAGTGAGGTACTCCGGGGTCCATTCACATGGCTCATCAAATATATCCTCTCTGCTCTGCCTTTTGCAATTCCGTGGATTTACACTGGGCAAACTTCTCCTGGAAAGGTGCTGTGCAACCTGAACCAACCACACGTTGCTCCCCTTTGCAATTCTGGTCCTGCTCTTTCCCTGTGTTCACACCCACTCCTCTAAATTGCTGACACATCTCATGAGCGTGTCCGTTATGACCAACATCTTTGATCAGTATGCTGTGAACCTGAGCAGTGCACTTGCCCATTTAATGAGCAATATTTTAGACATTTTCCAAACTTCCTGTCACCAGCATTAGCTGAAACACAAGCGATCCAGACAGACTCTTTTGTTCTGAGCAGCTGTGCTGTAAAACAGGCTGAGTATCTCTGCAGCCACAAACTGCTCTCCAAGGTCTCCCCATCCCCAGTCTGCCATATGTTGCCCCTATATTTTGTACAAACTCTTTCATTTCCTCTCTGTCCTGTTGCGTTTCATCAAGTTTTACTACAGCACTCAGCAGCATCCCAAAACCTGTTTGTGGTGCTCTGCTCTCATTTGCGAAGGGCACAGCTCTTCAGTGTAGATCCTCACCTGGGCTGTCACAAAACTCTCGGTTTTAGATTTCTCAGCCTTGCAGCTCTTCTGCTTTCAAGAAACACTTTAGTGACTTGGAGCCTGGAGGACTCCAAGACTGTCCTCCTGCTGGGGGACAGCACATTCTCCATTTCTCTGAACAATCTGAGCTGCGAACATCAGCAGCGCTAAATTTGGCTCTGTTCTGGGAAGGAGCCAAGGCTGCCAATGTAAAGCACAGGATGTGATTTCCTGCCCCTCCTGGAAAAGGAAGCTGCAGTCCAAAAGGTAGAGAAAGAACTATTAATCCAAGAAAAACCATTTTAATGTTGATGATCGCATGATGCAGCTGCAGAAATACCAATTCAACTCAAACAGAACCTGCTAAACATGCAGGACTTGTGATGCAGAAAAGGAGGTACCAGCTCGGGGTGCTAAGAAGAGGAATTACTGTTCGCAGGCCCTTGAGGAAAGATGCCCCCAGGACCACTGACTGCTCTTCCAACTGCTCTTTAATCAAGAAAATACTAGAAAACCATAAAAAACGAATGGCAGATTCTCTCCAGAATCTCCTACAGTTTTTCTTTATACTGTATATATGAGCCGATTAGCAGCCAGGCACTGGGCTCCTTGGGAAAGGAACGGCTTCTGGAGTGAAAAGAAAACCAATGTACAACCCCAGCAGGTTTACTTTTGCCCAGGCTTTACAAAGAGATGGAGAAATAAACAGTGCTATTGAGTTGGTGCAGAGATGGCCTGTACAATTCCAGGAGCTGCTGCCTGCTTAAGCACAATGAAATAGGATGAATAGAAGCCCTAATGTGGCTGACTCACCCTCATTACCCAGCAGCCTAAAATGGGGGGGGAAAGTCTTCTGAGGAGACCAGAAAATGTATTTTCAGATGTCTGAAGGTGTGAGTCTATAGAGATTATGCAGCCCCAGCCACAGGTGCCCATTATTTTCCATTTGTATGACTCTTAAGAACTCTCCCGTGCACAACTACTTTTGTTTTCAGTGTCTGCAACCACTTGCAAAAGACTGACAGACATGTGTGCACAGACACACACCCTGTGCTGTCATGGGGACTTGCCTTCTGTTCTTTCTCACTACGGTTTTCCTCAGACTAAAATAAAAGCACGTTATGTGCTAAGAAACACGAGTGTTTATTTGCCTATGAACACGATAATCTTCATAGATCCACATTAGAACCCTTCACACTTATTTTCACTGCCCAGTTCAATTGAACTCAGCAATTGCAGTGTATCTTGAGAGTGCTGAACAGCTGCAAACTAGCCCAGGGATCACATTCCCACAGATGGTGTTAGAGCCCAAAGCCCTTCATGTTTCACTGTGGGATATGTACAGGTCAAACGAGAAGTTGCACTGTCTGGGAAGAAAGTTTTGCAATCCTTGCAGACAGTGTTGTTTGGTTTTACACTTCTTTGATTTAATGCTGTTCACTTGGAAACTGAGATGCTACAGGGGTTTTCCGAGGAGGTAACTCAAGGCCAGTTGGCTCCACCAGAGCCCGTCTCCTCTGTGAGTTTGGGTATGTCCCAAGCTGTAGCTGCAGCTTCTCCTTGACGGATTAGATGCAAGGTCTGAAGTGGGGTTTTCAGCACTAATCTGACAGGAGTCCAGAGAAATGCAGCTGAGGAAGGGATTAGGAGCTGGGGCTGCTAAACTCCAGATCTGCCCATATTGTTCATCCTGCTGTGCCAAATTTCTTACCCTGGTTTACAATCTGTCAGAGACTCCCAGTGAATTTCCTGGTTTGGGAAGGAGGAGGGTGTATGTGAGTGGCTCTGGCAGGCACTATCTCAATGTCACACAGCAGGTGAGATCTGCCACCACCACTCCTGCAGCTCACCGTGTGAGTGGCCAGCCCAAGGGTGGGCAGTGACAACAGTGCACACTCATGGAAAGTCAAATGGGTGATGACAAACATGGCAACTTGCTTTTGCTTGTAATCAGCAGCACCAGAAATGACATTATTATGTCCAGAAACACCACAAAGCAAGGCAACAGGCAGTGATGCTCAGGAGACAAAATGACTGTCTACATGTACATATGAGAGTAAGAGAGAAAGAGCAGGACAAGGGGGAGAAGAACAGGTGTGAGCACCAGAGGATTTCTCCAAGCCCCATCTCCCGCAGCCAGAGCAGTGACCATCCCCTCCTCAACCTGCCCCAAGCAGTGCCGGCCTCCAGTTCAAGTGTCACTTTCAGAACTGAAGGAAAGAGGAAGCCACAGATACGGAAAAAGATGTGCTGCCTTCCTCAACACCTGCAGCTCCCCAGTCTTATGTTGGTCTGTCCTGGACACCTACAGTCCAGGGCCTGAGTGAGTGGATTCCCACTCAGGGCTCTCCTCTGGACACAGAAAGACAGGAATCACCCAATCACATCTGTACAGAATATATCTGCACTGCAGCAGAATGGGCAATTTCAGAGCTTGCCAGTGGTATTCAGAGTGTCTTTCTTCATTTGAGCTCCCAGAATTAATCACCAGCGTATGGATTTGGCTTCCCATCCCTCTCCCCAGCTGACAGGAATTGATGGCACCAACTGCCGTCACCACGAGAAATAAGTGATTCCTTCACTAGCATGGCAGACATATGCCAACCAGGAAGAGAAGATCTGATCATCAGACTTGCTTGTTTTGGCTTTTCAAGGCACAAAAGGCTGTTTTTCTCAGAATTAGGGTGACTGCGACAATCTGTTTTTAGACAGAGTTAGAACCACAAGATAAAAGAGGCAGAAATCTTCTCATCTGCATATTTATCATCAAAATGCAGCAACTGCATAATTTAAGCTTAGTGTTAAAAATATTGTATGTATATTTTAAGGTTTTCCTGCTCAGGTGAAAAGGAGACATGCTTTCACTAAGGAGGTTAATTATTTCCTAATGGTGTGAAAACAACAGAAAAAAAAGGAATCAAAAGGAATTTTCTTACCCTTCCCCCTACCCTGAGGCACAACAGAGAGGTATCTCTGTCCATATCCTTCCCAGACACACAGGGAGCTGACTCAGAACAATGGAGCAGAGAATGAGCCGGTAACTGGGGTCCCACTGAGCCCCACGAGGGTCTGGACACCGGCACAAAGGTGCAGGTCACAGGAAATGCGTGTAGAGACCAGAGCATCTCCTCAGCTCAACTGAACCTTCCAGCTGAGGAGGGAAGCCCTCGCATAGGCAGGGAACGGGAACCAAGTGCCCGCTGGGTGCTGCCCAGCTGGGTGAGCCCTGCGTGGCCCTCCCCACCCATCCCACTCACCCTCGGGGACAGGGCAGGGGGGCTCTTCACTGGGCCGGGCTCTGCAGGGAAGAAGGAACTAAACACCTTGCCCCTGTGGTGCCCAGTTCCCTCATCATTGCCACCAGTCTTTGTGTACACACAGAGCTGAAGTGACCAGCTGGCTGTGCATGAAGCAGCTCCTTAGCAGGAGGACTCCTTCACCCAGAGGTGCCCTGCTTTGCTGTCTGTCCCACTGGCTGCCTCCTGCCAGAGGCAGTTCCTACATGACCTCTGCTGCAGCTCATGCAGCCATGTGATGTTCCAGACAGGACCTCACCTTCACACCAGGGATCATCCTTTCCTCTGCAGCACTGCCCAGGAACCCCGCGGCACAATCAGTCACTGCTCAGAAATGTCTCTGGGAGCTTGGCAGCCCCTCCAGCCCTGCGGAGCGGGCCGGCCAGCCTGGCCATCTGCTGCTCCCACAGCTGACACAGCTTTCCCATGCTCTCTGCTGGCTGCCTCCTCGTCCTCACATGGCCACACCATCCACTCTGCTCTGACAGCCTCATCCCTCACATCCAGTCCCTGTAACACCTGATATGCACATGTGCTTCTGTTTAAAGAGACAAGCTAGAAGGGCAATGCGTGACAACACACTGCAATCTGAAGACAGCCAATCAAACCAATAAATCCCCCCTCGCTCCCCAACAGCTGTAGCCCAATTAAACTCAACAGTTCACAGGTGTTCATGTAATGACTTTAACACAAAAAAGCACCGCTCCCTTTAGGGGCCTTTAAAAAAATTTAGAGCTCTTTAAATTTTATATACCAACAACATCAAACCAAAGTAGGAAATAATAAAGGAGGAAAAGAGATAGAGCAAAGAAAATACATACGATGTCAGCATGGGCTACAGCCTAATTAAACAATAGCCCACAGGAAAACGCACTCTCTGCTCACTCAGCCACGGTCCTTCTGGAGTTCTGTGCTGGATGCATCCCTCACAGCGTGGCTGCACCAGCCTCACTCCACTCACCAGGTCCCTCTGGCTGCCCAGAGCAGAGCTGTGAAGGAGCCAGGGCCTGTCCTCGCTGCTCTCCAGCACTGACCCCCTCTGGAGCCCGAGGCTGGGCGTGGGCTGGTGCCCGTGGTGTGCAGAGCTGTGCCCCTCTGCAGTGACTAATGTCCTCCCTAGTGCCTGGCCTTGCAGCACACGCTGGCTGAGCAGGAGCCCTGGGGAAGCTGCCACCCTGGCTGCTCAGGGTGCCTGCACCATCTGTGTGCTGTGTGGCACAGCAGGCTCTTGCTGGTGCCTCCTTGTACACCTGGCTGGCAGCTCTGGCCACAGCATCGTTATTTGCTTGTGTAGTTTCCCCATTGATTGCAGGCGTCCCCTCGCCTTCATCCCCCTCATTCCCACAGACCTGCAGGCAGCAGCCCCCAGCAATGTCAGGTTCACAGCGAGGAGCTGCCATCTCTACTCATTGCAGGAGGGATGAGGAGACAGGACACACAATTCTCAGAGACCCAGGGAAGGCTGGAGCAGAACAGACACTTCTGGGACTCTGCAGAGCTCGTAACAGGCAAAGAGTTTGCAAAGCCTGAGCCTTGGGGGAAACCCAGTCCAAGGCTTGTTACTGTCCTCGCTTTGATTATGCGTTTGTTTCTCATGGTGAAACACTGAAGCCAAAAGTGAATCTGCTTTGAAGCAGTCCTGGCTTCAGCTCTTCATTCTTATAAAGAAATGTTTGTGTGCAAAAGACATTTTTAGGAGGGGCAGTGAAAAGACACCACTCTAAATCAGAAGGTTCTGGGAGGGGAAACCAGTTTCTCTCCATCTAATGAAAAAACGAGGCCCTAAGACACTGAAACATTGTGAGACTTCAAGAGTCAAGTTACGATGCCAGAACAGCACAGAAAGCAGCTTTTCCAGAGTCCCTCAAGGGAAAAGACCACCTTGTTGGGCTTGTGAAGCCACGGGACTCATTGCTGCACCTACAACACCTCACACACCGGGCGCAACCTGGGACATTCCTCAAGGAGTTACTGTAATATAAATAGTAAATAAGCATGAATAATTATGTGAGGATGAGAACCAGTGATTTAGCCATGAAAAGGCCCCAGGATGCAAGTGCTAATCTCCTGAGATGCTTAGCCATCCTTTCAAGATGCATGAAGACATATAAGTAGGCTAATTACAAAGGAAAATGTCTCTTGTATATAAATCTCATCTAAATTCAGAAGTGATGCAAAAAACAAACTGAGGAGACACTCAGGAAAAGTTCAATCATGTTGCTGGGAAAGGTTAGTTTTTAGAGATTTTTTGAGATAACCCAGAAGATCCTTAAATACAAAAATAGTTAAACCTTAAATAGCAACTGCAGGAGTCTCACCAGAAAGGCACTCTGAAATGAACAGAACTGTTGAACTGTGGAAGGTTCATGGCAAAAAAACTACAATTTCATTTTCTTAGTTTAGTTTCAATTTATAATTCACACAAGTAGCTTAAACACGTCGATTTGAGATCAAAACAGAACTGCAGGTTACATAGCATCTGTTCTATAGGAGGGTGCTGTGTGCACTGAGATAATTTTAGATGAATGTGTTATAAACAAGATCTGTGGAACATTGCAGAGTAGCAAGTTTTGAGAGAGAAAAACATACAGTTTAAATGCATAAATTGTTTAGAATGTTTAGCATGTGGTTGTAAACCAATCAACCAAGTGATCTGTCTTCCAGAGTAGGACAGCTTGTGCAGATGAAACAGCAGCTTCCTCTCTGTTTAATGTGGGACTCATTTAACCATCAGAGAAACAGCCCTGCAGACTTGGTGATCTTAAAGTCAGAGCTTTTAGCCACCGCTTTTGCTCTTTCTCAACACCTCTCCACGCTGTGTGTCTAGAAACGTCAATTAGATGAGCACTGCGTATTTCTTTACAGTAGTTCTTTTTTCTGCTATGGGAAAAAGAACATGTGTATGTGTAACAGAGGAATTTCTGACCTACTGTGCATCAATTCATGGACATAAAAGTATTTTGCATTCCAGCTTGTCCTTTAGTCAAAGGTAAAAACAAGGTCAAGATACTGGTGCAGTTCAGGGCAAGAAAAAGACATTTCATATGTGAATGCAAATGATGATGCATGAAAATGTTTCTCCTTTTAGAAAAAAACCCTGAGATTTAAAAAACTGGTGTGAAACACTACAAACTGGAAGACAAAATCAGTTCAGTTGGTGGATAATCCTCTTCAGGCTGCAGTGGAACATTTCCCTGAAACGTTTCCTCTGTGTGGGTTATTTATGGTTTGCTTTCCAGCCTGACTGCAGCAACTGCCACCCTGCAAAGAATCGGGCTCAGGAGGAAGGCAGCTCCCTCAGGGACACTCAGCCCTTCAGGCAGCAGCACAGGGCACTCGAGGGGCACCGGTGCCCATCCCCACGGTGGCACAGCCCCAGGTGCTGCTGCTCCAGCCCAGCACCAACGCTCAGCTGAGCGCTCTGGACACCTGCCCAGGTCTGAGGCACCGAGGGAAACCTGTGCTCATCTGTAACCTTTTCCATCATCTACAGCAGGCGTTTGCAGGCACCCGGTGGCTCAGAGGCCAGCCGGGCTGTGGTGAGGGCCAGGTGCCCATCTGCTGCCCCGTGGTGACCTCTCCCACCCTTCTCCAGACACCAGCCGCTCCCATACATTCATCTTCTTACATATTGAGCCAATGCGCTGTCACTCCCAACGTTTATATTTAAATAAGCCCTTCTGTTGAACTCAGATTAAATATAGCCGTGTTGAACCCGATACCATGAGAGAACCAAGGCTGGAGGAGAGAGAGGGAATGAGGAGGAGACCACAACTGAACAAATACGTCCAGAGCTGAGAAGTTAACACCCAGCTGCACATCGGACTCTGGCACACACTGGGTTTGTTTCTTTTCAGCTCAGTTACAGGATTAGTTGCAGCGAGGACATCCTCACATGTCCTTCTGCTTTATGTCTCTTGCTAGGCAGACACACACAAATCTTCAGCTTTTACAGACAGAATGAAAATTCAGACAAACATTTGTGTCCCTGACCTGTCAGCAGTGCCTGACTGACAGAGGCACAAGAGGGCAAGTCAGAACCTCTGCAAAGGAAGGGATCTCAGCACTAATTTTGAAGTCTACTGACAACAATAACAATCATCTCTTAGCTAATGTCACACAGCAACAACAAAGCCTGCGGCAGTTTGTGCTCCAGATCCAGCCAAGGGCTCACTCTGGGCTCTCTCCTGATGTGGGTGGCCCTGCCAGACAGTTTCCAAACAGGTCTTGAGGTCTGGCTGGGGAGAGTGGCCTGGGTGGTTGGACCTGAGAAAGGAGCAGAACTCAATGTGTGCATGTTAGCAAAGATCTGATTGAGCAGCCCAGTCATTTAAAAAAAAGACCAGGAAGTGTGACCAGAAGAGTAAGGGAGGAAACTTACACCATAGCGGTAAGAGAGTTCATAAAGCTCATAACCAGATCTTCAGGCCTTTGGGACTCAGGTGTTCAAATCCACTGGGTTGTGTCCTTAGTACATAAAATTTTCATTGGGTTACAGGATGAACAGCTTCTAGTAGCAGAACAGATTTCACCCAAGTCAGCCACAAAATCCTCATCAGTCATCCCACGATAACCCCGATTGCATCATCTATATATGTTTAAAATACCAGTCCCATTAGCTGCACCCTAAGGAGCCAAGCCAAACTGTTGTGATTTTTGTCCCGGCATCCTAAAAACTAATCCTAAAAGCTAGAGCAGACCTCCTTTTCTCTGGCTGGCTGACCTCCTTCACGGCTCCTCGTTCTCTTTGACATCTGTGAAATCCATTCTGCTCAGCTCCAGACTGGGCCAGGGCAAGGAGGCAGAGGGAAGAGCATGTGGAGTGAAGCAGCTGGGCTGGCAAGAGTTAAAGCTGCTGCGGGCCCTGCTGCCTGCGGACTGTCTCCAGCACGGATAAAACACTGTGTGTGCAAGCAGACAGTAGGCAAGCCCTGCTTTGTCCTGCTGCAATCTCTTCAATTATTTTTTGTGTTGTGTATTTTACAAAGGATAAATCAGGGAACATTTCAAGAAATGTTTTCTCATTCTAAAACTTATCAAAATATTGCTGACACTGATCCATGGCTGGGAATGTCATTCCTGAATAAACATGATGTCATTCTCATTCCATTCATACTTCTCCTGGACAGCTGCTGTCAGCCTCGGTGAAGAAAAATGCCACCTCACCGGTGACAGCTGCCACTTGAGGTACTTTGTATATCAGCCTCCATAGGAGAGGGGGAAAAAAAAAGAGTCAGTCATGCACATGCTATTTAAAGTCTGTTGCATCTTGATGAGAAATGCAAAAGTTAATATGGGGCAGGTTGCTCTGTGTCAAAAGTCTGGACAGTGAAGAATAAGGAAGTTTTCTGGTCTCACCTTTCCAAGAAGCAAAGGTGAAGGCTCAGGCAAGGCCCTCACTCCTGCTCTGTGCTCGCTTTAACAATGAATTCATATTCTTATCACACCAAAACTAATGAAACAGTCATAGTTTGGGATTAAAAACCATCTCACTCCATCCCTCTGCCATGGGCAGGGACTCCTTCCACTAGACCAGGTTGTTCCAAGCCCCATCCAGCCTGTACTTGCTGGGACAGGGCAGCCACAACTTCAGTTCCAGCTCTGGAACATCTTGCTTTTTTCTGTACCCCAACCATATTTGCAATTTGTTGGCAACCAGCTCTCCTGCAATTGCTCTAGGAATTGTTCTGGGCTGGGGTAACTCTCCAGTTGCTTTCCAAGCGTGGAGACAGACAATCCCTGCCCCAAAGAACAGCCCAGACTAAATCTGTTTTCTGTTCCTTCTGGCCTCCAACTTGCACTGCTGCTTCAGTGTCAAAGGGGCAGATGTATAATCTGGGAAGCTTTCCAGATGCATCTTGAGCAAAGCAAAGCATTGTGAATCACTGGTACTAAGCAAGATCCTTCCATCTGTCGCAGTACCACTGGCAGCACTCACCATGCACTCACAGTACACACAGGATGACAAGCACCTCATGGAGAGGACACCAGTACAAACCAGAGCCAGATTCTCAAAGAACAAATAAATAAGTTATCTTCCCTTGCACACTGTGGTGTTTCATCTCACAGACTGCACCCCAGCAGTGCTGCTCTGCCCCCTAAAAGAATGGCAACAAGCCCATGCTGGGCATGAGCTCCTTTGTAACCATTAATGTTGTATTAATAAGTTTCTTTCTAGTATTGGGCCATCACACTAACTTTTATTTCTTCTCCTGTCCCATAAATGCTCTCAGGTGCTCTTCCAAGGAGTCTGAGCAGATTGCCAACCAGAGAAGAATGACAATGACATGGCCTCTGGCTCTCCCCTGAAACAGCAGCTTTTCTGTCATCCCCTGGAAATGCTCCAGTTTCTTTACAGCTCTGGAAACGTGGCTCAAGCAAGGTTGCCAACACATGTTCCTCTGTGTCAGACACGACTCTGATTCTGGAGCCTGTGAGGAGCCTGTCAGCTATCATTCTGCCAGGAATACCCCAGCCTTGGCTCCTCTGCTTTCAAATTCAGTCCATGTTGGGTTGAGTAAGAGGAGCTGACAGGTATCTGAAAAAACAATAGCAGCTCTTGCTTTAATTTGCATGCCCAGCATTGAAATCCTTTGTCACTAATTCAAGTGGGCAGCGAGTAAAAACTGAGCAAAATATAATGATGCGATTCACATAAATGTGTGACGAGACCATCTCTGCACCTAACCTCACCCTCGCCAGTGCTCTGGCGCAGGCTTGTTGTGTCAAAACAGCAGAAATTAAGTGGCTATCCAGCATGCTGGAATCCCCTGATCAAACTGAGGCTTCCTGAGTCTCCTGACAGCCTGTCCAGCTCTCCTGATTGCAGGGCAATAATCCTTTCCTTAACTTGCTCCCCCCAACCCCTGAGCACCCCGACCCTGCTGGGCCTGGCTCCAGCACTGTCCCACACCAGGCTGCTCCGGCGTTTGAAAGAGAGAAGGAGAAAACCCCGGGCAGGGTTTTTTAGGTGGCTTGTCGTTGCCGGCGGGTTCTGACACTGCCGGCCCCTCGCACCGTGAGGAAACGAGGAGCTCCAGCACCTCCCCATGAGCGACAGCCAAAGTGCAGAGCAGGCACCGGCACAGGACTTGTTTTAAACCAGCACTGAGGGACAGCTCAACTCCCTGCCACGGCCCCGCTGCCTCCCTGGCACCCCCGATCTCCACAGCATGTCAGGTGTGACACACACACCCCAAACCCCACCGTCGCTGTCACTAAAGGATTGTACCCCGGCCAGCCCCTGTTCACAGGATATTCCGAGCTGGAAGGGACCCACAGGGGTCATCTGTCCCAGGAGCCTGGCCACCCCTCCCTGCCCCACTCAGGGATGAGCTCACCTGAGGGAAAATGGCTCCAAGCCGCATCCCCTCCCCTCCAGCCTTACCTGGTGGCGTCTTCTGGGTGATGTTTCCTCACACGGTGCTCCACGCAGTCCTCGATGTTTCCTCACACGGTGCACCACACAGTCCTCATGACGCCGTCTGCCCGTCCCTCCCTGGGGGCAGTTGTTCTCCTCAGGGCACACCTGAGCACGGGGCTGGCGCCTCAGGGACATTCCTGCTGTCCCCACCTGCCCTTCCATCCAAGTGCGTTGGCTCTTCAGGGAAGTGGGAAGTTTCCACCATCCCCACTTGCTCTCCCCTCCATGGGGATGGACATCCACTGGCTCCTTGGGGAAATTTCCACCATCCTGTCCTGCCCTTCTCTCCATGGGGCTGGGTCTTCACCTCAGGGCACACACAGCGCAGAGCTGGCGCCCCAGGGAGGCTCCCACCATTAGTGCCAGGCCTGGAGTAGCTGTGTTCGAGCAAGTTCTGGGATTTCCTCCACTTCTGAGTTAAAAAACTCCCTTTACAAAGATCACCAGCTCACCAAAAGCACCTGAGGAATGTCCCGGCTTCGTCCTGGCAGCCCCTCAGGGCAAACCCTGTGCCACACTGTCCGTCAGAACATGGCGCCCTGGCCGACCCTCAGCGTCGCCTCAGAAATGGCGCCAAGAGCCATCGCCGTCGCTGTGGTGGGGAAGAGCTGCTGCCACAAACCCTACTGCTGCTACAGCCCCTACTGCTGCCACAGATCTTGCTCCTGCCCCAAAGCCTTCTGCTGCCACACACCCCGCTGCTGCCACAAACCCTTCTGCTGCCACAGCCCCTGCTCCTCACAGCGGGACCTGCCCGTGAGGAGCCAGAACCTTCCCCAGGGAAGGGCCGGGACCCGCGGGGCCGTGGAGGAGCCGCTGCCCTGACAGGGCACACGCAGGGTGTGGAGGTGACAGGGACGGCTGAGGGCTGTGCCCCTGAGGAGGGGACAGGGGCCAGTGACACACGGTTGTTCCTGCCAACCTCGGCAAGGCAAAGCGCTAGGAACAGTTAATGAAAGGGTTCCAGCTCCCTTCCACACAGACCCTGCTCCTCTGTGAGCACAAAACGAAGCCTGGGCATTCCCACTGCTAATTATGAATGAGCTGAGGGGCTCTTTGATATTACCTGTGCCCTGTAGTGCAGACAACACCCACATAAACCCACCGTGTGTCAGCTGCAGCCTCCCCGCACCCCTTCTGGTCATTTACATGGGTTCGTGTTTATTTACCTCGTGGTTTGTTTGTTGACTTTGTGTTCTGCTTGTGTCTGTTGCTTGCAAGTTTCAGCATCGGCCTGTGTATCCCTGGAACCAAAGCTGTAACTGCTCTCCAGAAAATTCTTAAAATTGCACCATGTGATGTCAGCAACATCACAACCCTGATCTGGCAGCAGGGAAATGGAAAAGGCCTTTTTCCTATAAAAGGGTTTTGTACTTTTCCCCCTGCCAGCTCAGCTATTGCAGAAAGCACGGAGGGTGGTGGCAGGTGACACCTGGGCATCCAGCACTGTTTGCTAATGCCAGTTCCATACGGGATGTGGAACTGGGACAGGCTGCCAGTGGCCTGAGCTGGCAGCACAGCTTGCTGTGTCACAACACACGGTCAGTATCACCAAAAAAAAGCATTCTGGGCTTAGCTGCATTACATGTTGCAAACACATGATAACCATCAGCTCCTCCCGTGCGGCACAAAGGGGAAAAGCTGGAGCTGTTTCCTCGTGTGCCATCACACTCCAGGATCCTCTCCTGGCACTCAGACCTCTCCTTACCCCCTCTGCTCGGGTTGACCAAGGGTACCACCTTGTTGGGTGTTGATGTTGTCCCAACACCCCCTCTGAGAACACTAAAAGCAGGTGTGAGATGTTCCTCAGGTCTGCTCCAGAGGGGTGACACTGCCCGTCTGTCCACACACCAAACTGGACTTGACCTTCCAAGCTCAGCTAATCAGGGCCAGCTGCCAGGAGAGCCCGGCATGAGGATCCCACTGGAGCAGGAGGGAGGTGGAGAGTGGGATCTGTGCAGGGGAATGACTGCTTCAAACAGGGGCAAAATCAGAAAGCAGGAAATTAGAGCTTCAGCCATGAAGTTCAAAGAACACGGGGAAAAGGCATGAGAAATAATTTTGACACTTTGAAGTAGAACTCAATTGTTCCATTAAACTGTATTTTAAATAAAAAATAACAATAACAGCATTCCAAATATCTATTTTATAAGCTTTACTAATGTATATTTTTTTAATACATGTCAGAAATTCTTACTTGAGGCAAATGCAATATTTATAGAAAGCAAGAGACTTCAAAACAGCTCCAGAGACTTTAAGCTCTCGATTTATTCACAGATTTAGAATAACTCAGGAATACAAAATGACAAAATGTACATTTTTTATATTGTTTACTAATGTATTGTCTCTTGTCCCTGATCCGTCATTTTCCTGACTGGAGGAAACACATTCAGCTTCTTCACTCCCTTTAATGCTACACATTTCTGGAGGGAAATATTCCCATTTGGTGAAAATCTATCACAACTCTGTCTTGCAGAATATCACTCCCAGAGAATTATGTGAAGATCATTAATAAATACATTTTTGCAATGACAATCATTTCTTCTTTGGTCATGATTTGTATCTATTATTTGCCTCAGCCTCTCCAGTTCCCAGAGAAACTGCCGGTGAGAGCGAGGAAGAGAAGAGGCAGCAAAGCTCCGGGTGAAACCAGGGTGGAGGTTTGCCAGTGGTTATAAAGGCAAGGAGATATTCGGGTTAGTTAAACCCCAGCTGGACGTGTCACAGGGTGTGCAGAGATGCCCTCAGCGTTGGGATGTGCTGGCTGGGTGTGGAAGGAGGAGTGGGAGTGCCAGAGGATGGTGCTGGCAGGTCCATGTTTCTCCCATGTTTTGGGCACTGTGGGACCTGGTGCCAAAATACTCTTTCTGTCAGGTTTGCAAATCTTAAGTTAAAAAAAAAAAAAGAAGATCCACGAAAGCACGTTGTGTAACAAATACCAGATATTGGGTATACCTTCTGTATTAGGCCTGTGAGACGTTCTTCAGTTCGGAGATGCTGCTGGAATTCCTGCGGGTCCTTTGTGTCCCTTTGATTGCCAGGTGACAGGTGACACTTCCACTGTGTAAATTTCAGAGTGAAAATCGTCTGATGTTCTTCTGAAAAGCCCCTGATTTGGAGGTGTGAACTTACTCCACATCCTTCACTCTGTGCCTACCAGAGGACACCGAGAAGAGAAGGAATTTGTGACCCACATACACAAATAACTGTGTGTGCAGCACAACACAGATCTGGCCAGACGCTGGGTTATTTTTCTTTTCCAAGAAAATCCTGGATCAGAATTAGTCAAAAAGACACATTACCCTGGCAAAAGATGAGTCCAGAGCTCTCCCAAGTGTACTGCTGATGAATCAACAGCGGGAGCAGTCAGCCAGCTCCGGGCTGTGCCGGAGACACAGCAACAAACGCTGTGCTTTTGCTCCTCGGGCTGCAGCAGGGAGGATGTGCCCGGAGAGCTGCAGCTGGTGACAGGAGAGCAGCACAGTTCCCTGCACGCCTGCACGGCCTTTCTACCCTCAGCACACTTCCCCTGGTGTTTCCAGCTCCTACCAAAGTCTGAGATGTTTTTACTGTTATAAAGAAGTGCTTTAGAAAACTGATGCCTTTGCAGTTGCTTTAGTCACCAGCCTCCAAAAGAGAAACTCAGAGCACTAAACATCGACAATCCGAAAGCGAGAATAAGTGCTGGGATCTTGGGTCTGGCAGTTGGGCTTTAAGAGAAACCAGAAACTGTCCAAGAGCGTGTGACAAAATCGTGTAAGTTGGTAAGAGGCAGAGCCAGATCAGGGGGAGAGACTGGTGAGTCAGCTTGTGACAGAAACATATCTAGTGTATGATCTCCAGGGTGGGCCTTGCTGATGCTGATGTTAATGTACAAATATTAATGGTACAGCAGACAGAGCCGACGGCTGCACGAGGTGAAGTTAAGTCCCTGCAGCCTGTCAGTTCTCTGTGAGGCAGCAGCCCAGCCCTTCCAGATGTGCTGGGTCAGCTCCACACATCTGGGCACTGCAGGGCTGGGAGTGTGTGCCCAGTGCTGGCCCTGACACAGCTGGAGCACAGCAGTGGCCTCTGGAAGCCATGTGCCACTGGCCATGGGTGTTTCTCTCTGTCATACACAAAGGTGTGTCCTGGCAGAGGCCTCTCAGGTTTTATATTGGGGTGAATTGTATTTCCAGGAAAGAGAGACAGCCAGAGTAATGGCAGAGAGAGATTAGCTGGGATGAGACAGAGCACTGCACTGGAAGTTTGTTAGGGGGGAAAAGAGGTCAAGCAAGAGGAGTGGTATTTTCACATTTGTGTGTGTGCAGCTAGTCAATAATTAGAGCTCTTGGTGTGTGCTGTAATAGTGTCTCTGGTGTCACTGTCTGCCCTGGAAGACCAATGTCTGCTGCTCTTCCTCTCTTTCCACAGAAAGCTGTGAGTGACACCTGCACAGGTGGGGAGCAAGTTTTGTTCCACCAACTCCTGGCACATCAAACCTGACAAATGCACAAGAGATGCAAGAGGAGCTAATGCTGTGTGCTCGTTGCCTTTGTGCTACACCCCCACTCAGGAGCGGGGAGAGGGGCCCAGCCCAGAGCAAAACTATTGTTTGCAATTGCCTTTTCCTTTTGACATTTTCATCGTAGGTTCTTTTAGGACTGTAAATCTCCTGCAATGTCTTTACAAGGCAGCTGAGAGGAGGCAACATCTGAGAGGCTGAGGAAGAAAATGTCCTGCTACCTGGGAGCAGCACTCTTCATCTCCCCAGCAACACTCGGAGTCTTGGGCCGCCCTGGCTCTCTTCTCTTCCACTCTGATATTTTTCAGTCAATGCAGGCCCGATTCTTTTTTTTGTTCTTTCCTGAATTGCAGGTAGCTTTGAAAAAAACACGCATGAACCAGCCCTGCCAGGTGAAAAATAAAGGCTCCTGATTGCTGTCATTGTGATTATACCACTAGACATTTTATTAACACTGAAGTGTGACATTTCCCTCCAAAGAAAGGCCTTCTCCTGCCCTTCTGCACGGCCACTTTATTGAATCCAAACTCCGTTTCCGAGGATCCTCACCTGTTTAAACGCTGCTGTGTTTCTAAAAGCAATTTAACCTTTCATCTTTTATGGATGGATCCTTTTTTTTTTTAACAAAAATCCTATAGGGCCATTTTTCTCCTCATCTCCTTGTGATCTCAGCGATATTCCGTGATGGAGCTTTTGAAGAAGAAATGCCGAAACAGCAGCTTCACCACCTGCAGCTAATGCAGCAGGAAGATGGGAAAGGCAACCTGGAAAAATCCCTTTTCAACATTTCTCTCACAAGCTCCTGGTAAGAATCCCCCAAACTGAGAATGTCTCTTGCATAGAAATGAAGGGCAAGTGCTCGGGAAGGCGAGGACAGCCTGGAGATTTTGCCGGTGTAAAAGCCATCAGCCTCTTTTCCAGCCTCATCCTCTCCGTGCGGCGACACTCCAGCACCGCCCAGCTTTAATTATTTATTTCTGGCGGCGGCTGCACGTTGTCCAAGGGAACAGGGATTCCTGGGATAAAGGAAGTCATTCTGAACACAGCCAGTGCCCGAGAGGTGCAGTGCTCAGAGCCAGAACTGTTTTCAAGGCATTGTTGGATGATTTTACTGCTTGCTTACTGCACGGCTCACATGGGACTCCTGGTTCAATAAAACAACAGACAAACTACAGACACCAGTACGTATTTTCCTCTCCTAAATCCTCTAATCCTGGTTCAGCGCAGAGCACTCTGAGAAATTCAGCCTCTCTCCATGCCCCTACGTGTTTCTCCCTCTCTCCCCTCAGCCCTGAGCCCTCTGTGGGAACCCTGCAGCCAGCTCCCAGCTCAGCCCCACCGGGGGGGATCCACCCCCGGGGACAGGGAGCAGGTCCCTTTATCCTCCCCACATCCACCTCAGCGCTCACAACAGATCTCCTGCAATGCAGGGCCCTGCACTGACCTGCAGACCCCTCTGCTGCCCTGCTGGCACTGCCAGCTGCCTTGGCCCCTTCCCTTCCCTCTCCCAGCCCTGCTCCTCTGCAGGGAAGGGACCAGCTTTTAGTTTCAGAGCTTTTTCCTTCATAAAGCCTCTCCCAGTCACACCTGTGAGCATCCCCTTGCTGTGGAATATGTTACTGTGCCTTTCACCCCAAATGAAAGCCTGTGCAGTCTCACAGATGTGCCACCCCTAAGCTGTAGTTAAAATCTACATTTATCTGTAATTTACTTTATAAAACGCATTAATAAAAATAATTAAAGCCACATAGCCAGAACATTCACCAGCCAAAGAGACATCATTAACATTCCCTGCACCTGAATAACAAGCAAGGAAAAACAACACGGGGATTTAGAGTTCAACTTGCAAAAGATAACACCATGCATTAGAAGCGAATGAGCCTCCCAATGGGAGCAGCACTAGAGAATGGAAAGAAAATAAAGTAGGGCAGTGTGCCAAATTCAGGAGGTTTTAAAAAAATAAGCAGCACAGCCATCACAAAAGAATCCCCATTTCAGCCCAGCATGGGAGGAAGTATGAACTGAAACCCAACGAGGATTTCCATGTTACTGTCTTAATTTGTAAAGGCTTTGAAAAATAGCACAATGCTGAGCTGGTCTTTCTTTTTTGGGAAGAGGGGAGAGGGTCAAAGGGAACTGTATTGGTTATCAAATAATGACAGAAAAAGCTATTCTCTCTGGCTCTCCTAAACTCCCAAGTGACTTGAAGGGACACAAAACACATCCAAAGAACCCCTCAGACAGGAAGGCAAAGCAAAGGCTGCACCTTTCCCCGTGTGCTGCTCCCTGTGCCCAGCCCCGCGCCGCGCTGGCACTCGGCAGCTGCTCCCACAGGGCCGGGGGTGCCCCTTGGAACCCAGACACGGGGACACCAGGGCTGGCAGCTGCAGAGCAGGATCAGAGCTCACACCTTGGGTGCCAGCTGTGGGCCCTCAGCACACCACAGGCTCCCTTCTTGTCATCCCTGCTCCTCACACCCCCAGGGATGGACATGGGGCCTGTTTGTCCCTATGGCTGGGGGATGCCCATTCATCTCCAACTTCTACTTTTGCCTCCTGTTTTCCGGGGGTTTTGCCTTTTCCCATTCTTACTCCGACAGTTTTAATTGTGCAAACCCAGCTTTTCACCTTTTGTTGCTCCGCAGATACAGGGGAAGGTGAAATGCAGGTAGAGCACCACAAAAGCAAAAGGCAGGTGAGCTTTGAAGGAAAAGGGATGTAGGAAAGGGACAGAAAGGAGCATAGAAATGGAGGGTTGATCTCTGTTGTACTCACAGCATGGAGTAAGCCAAGCAACAGCTACTGTACCTTAACTAGGCAACCGGTGGAAAATCAAACCTTCCCTGTGATCAATAGGATAATGGTGAGAGTTTGATTAGCCTTGGAAAAATTACAATAAGGAGAGAATTTTTTCTCTCCATGGGTTGGGTGATTTCCCTGTGAAAGTTTTTACAAGAATGAGGCTGCATATAATGCGTCTTGTTAACCCAAATTACATGCACTCGAATTCCCTCTCTTTCCCCAAAGAAATCAGAGAAGAAATCAGGCGTGAAATGGCATGTGGGTGGGGCTGAGCCGAGCCAGCACCACTCTCGTAATTAAATGAGACTGGCTGAGCCCCCACTTCTCAGAGCCTTTCAGTTCCTCCACTGGGCTCTGCTCAGTGCCCACAAACACGGGGATGTACTCCTTGATTTTCCATGCTCTGCAGGAGCAAGGCTGCGAGGAAGGGGGAGCCTTTCTCCAGGTCAGGGAATCCTCAGCCCTACACGTGGTGCTGCAGCCCCAGAGCAGAGCTGCCTTGTCCAGCCCCCCTTGTGGTGTGTGAGACAGAGGGGCTCACCCCACTCACCAGAGAGAGCGGGACACTGGGTGCATTCCCATGTCATCTAATTGTGTTCGTGGTTTGTAACAGATAATGTCACCAACTGCTTCCCCAGCCCTTTGGCCTGCCCAAGGCTGACCCCACACTGCTGTTGGCCCTGACAGCGTGAGGGTCCCTGGGCTGGTCACGGTCCCTGGGCTGGTCACTGTCACTGGGCTGGTCACAGTCCCTGGGACGGCGCCTGTGACACCACAGCACGTCCTGTTTGCTCTCACTCAGCACGAGGCCTGGCAGTCCCTTGAGCCCTTGTGTGGCTCAATCCTGCCGGGAGTTTACAGAGTGCAGGAGCTGTGCAGGGGCCCTGGTGAGCCCTGGCCGAGCTCACGGAGGTGTCACAGTGAGCTGCAGTGGCAGCGGAGAGGGCACAGCCTGCGGGGAGCCTCTGTGCTGCCACAGCACCCTCACAGCTCACACCCTCACAGCTCACACCCTCTCCACTGCCACAGCACCCTCACAACTCACACCCTCACAACTCACACCCTCTCCACTGCCACAACTTCCCTTCGCCATCTCCTTGTGCAGCGAGGCTGTAGGAGGGAGCGAGCCCAGCCCAGCTGCTCCGAGGAATGGGGGCATTTCATCCCCAGGAGGTTCCCGCAGAGCAGAGGGGGCTGCCCTCCCTTTGGAGCTCTCCAGCCCTTGCTGCCCTCTCAGGTGGCTCCTGCTCGGCCCGTGTCCCCGTTGTCGCCGGCGCCGTGCTGGCCCCCTGCCTGCTGGGGCTCCCTCCTTCCCTCTGCTCCCGGCTTTGTTGTGGCGGGGAGCGCCGGTGATGCAAGGGAAGGCTGCGGTGGCAACAACAAGCAAAGCCCGGGGGAGCGACCTGGGACAATGCGCTCCCGGTGCCGCCTTCCCCGGGGAGCGGCGACAAAGGAGCCTCGGGCAGAGAGGCAAGCAGGTGGCACCGGGGAGGCAGCAGGTGGAGGCAAGACAGTGGCACACAAAGGATGAAAAGAGGAATGCAAGGAGAATGTGGAGCTGGGAGAGATGCTCGATGTGGGCCGAGGGAGCCGCGTTTTAGGCCTTTGTAACAATGGGTTGTGAGGAGGTCTGGTTAAGAGAGGATCAGCTCTTCTCCTTGACTAGCAGCTGCTAAATGTGTCAGCAGCTCAAAAGGAGATGTTTTCAGTGTGTGCACCTCAGGCTGCCTCTGCTGATCTGCTGCCTCAGGTCAGGTATGTTTTATACACCAGAAAATAGCAGAATTTCCAACAGTTCCTGAGAGCATCGCCTCCTCTGCAGTCATCAAAATGCACTCCTCATTCACAGCCTCCTTCCAGCAGTGGGAATATCTCAACCCTTGGCAACAGGTGATGACAGGGCATGACATGTTGTATCAGTGTCTCACTCTCCAGAAGATTAAGATTGGATTTCTCCCACTTTTGCATTAATGTCCTGTGAGATGCTCAGAGCTCAGCTTGTGTTTCCTGCACACGGATGTGTGAGCTGAGCTCTGCAAACACACAACTGAGATTCTGGCTGTCCTTTTATGTTGGTTTTTTTAGTCCAGACCTTCACTTGGGGCCAACCTAAAGCAGTGCTTTGACAGTCCAGATACCACATCAAGAACACATAAACTCATTTCTCATTCATGCCCCTGCATAAAGAGCAGAGACGGGCTTGTGGAAACCACAAGCAAAGCTGCTTTTTAAAATATCATTTGTGCAACCAAGTTTACTACAGGGTGGGACCCGATATGGATGGTCCTGTCTGGTTTAGTTTAGGGAGGAAACTGTCCAGGATTTTTGGCTCTGCCTGCAGTCCCCAGTGAGGTGACAGGCCAAGCCCTGCCTGGCTGGGACTGTCACCAGGGCTGAGGGTCAGCCCTCCCCTGGAAGTGCACTTTGGCTACTCCACTCACCCAATAAACCCCCAGAACTGGGTGTTGGACACCAGTGATTTTAGTCTTGATCCATGTCCAAAAGCAGTAAGGAGAATAAACAGAGGGGCTCTGATATTACTTAGGTATTTGCTTCTTGTTCTTTCCATACCCAAATGTTCTCAGGACCTGTCAGGAGAAGTGAGCTCAGGCTCGCTTCCAGGTGCTGTGCCTCTGTGTGCAGCTCTGTGAGCCCCAAACAGGAGCTGGGGGGAATCTGGAGAATTAATGTTAATCCAAAGAAATCGCTGCAGCTGGGCCACACCAGCCCATTCCTGCAAATTAATGGAAACGTGGGGACAGACAGGTTTGGCACATGGGACGCAGAGCAGGCAGGTCTGTGTGTGTCCCACCACGGGAGCTTTCCCAAGGATGTGCCACGGGCTGCATTCCCAGCACCACTGATCACATCCTGCAGGACTGAGGGGCTTCCAGCCTCCCTGATGAATCCATTACCTGGATCATTAGCTGTGATCAGCTATGCAAATGGCACAAGAGTTATTAACAGTTATTAACAGAGGGCTCTTTCATTGTCTCTAAATATAGGCCTGTGCAGGGAGGTGTTTTCTTGTTCTCTGTGCACATATAAAGAGGAACTGCGGCGCAATAAACGTTAGTATTTAAAAACACCCGACTTAAGGAGGGCACGTTCACTATAACTTTCCTCTTTATGGAGGAATAACAAAGGATCCCTAAGCTGCTATGGTTCTGCAGAGACTATAAAACCATTGTGAGTTTAACTGAATCTTTCCTGGGTTTGAAGGTACAAGATTAGTGTCTGTCCAGGGAATTGCCTTTGTTAATACTTGAGGTTCAGTCCAGCTGCATTTTCCCTGCATTTTATGACATCTGGTTTTGTCACTTTCAACAGTTCAGTGACGCACCGAGATAAGAAACATACCCAAAATTAAACTCTGTAAAAGGAGAGCTTGGGCTTACAGCTTCCTGTTGCAGGCTTTGTAGGGCTGGAAACAGCAGCCAGGATCGGCACTAGTGCAGTCAGGGACACCTTTTCCTGCCAGTTACTCGTACCTAACAACACATCCACTGCTGAGGGAATACATTGAAAGGAGAGAGCCAGCTTACAGCAGCCAAGAGCAGTGTAAAAACCTGGATTTATCTCCTTCGGGTTTCTGTTGGGACACTTGGAAATGTGAAGGGGAAGGCAGAGCCCTGACTGGCTCCTGCTGTCTCTTCCCAGCCCTGAGCCTCTCTGCAGCCGAGGGTGGGATGTTCAGGTGTTCTTGCACACACCAGAGGCAGCTCTGAGTCTGAAATCATTCCTCACACCGAGGGGAAGGCGTCACCTCTACCACAGTAACTCCTGCTTATCCCTGTGCAATCCTGCCCTCCTGACCCCTGAGCCACTGCTCTCCCCACTCCGCTCAGTGGGCTTTGGATAGAAATGTGGCACTGCCTGCTTTCTCCTGTAAAGCCCCCAGGACTTCTGCAGACTCTCAGGGAAGGAAAGGGACAGGCTGCTCGTGCTCTCAGCCTTGCCTGTGTTGGCTGTGCTCATTTTCCTGCAGCTCTGCTTCACACTCTGTGCCTTCTCGTCTGCAGGTACCCAATACACGATCTACTGGCTCCTTCCTGCAGAAGGAGATTCCCTTCAGTACCTTCCTCTCTAAATCCCTCCGAGTCTGTTGCGTGGGATTGATTGGTGTGTTCTCACACATCTTACGAATCCCCAAATGGAAGTGCAGTAGTTTCTGGGTTTTGTTTTCCTCAGGAATGGCACTCAGGCTGTCCTGTCGTCAGCACAGGACTCCGAGGTGAGGCTGGAGGGGCACAGGCATGGCCACACTCCCCTGCTGCAGGGCCACTTCCTCCTGGCCTCCCAAGGGAAGTGTGATGAATTCCACTTTGTGTTTTGCTCCAGTTTGGCCCTGCTCGCTCAAGAACTTCAAAGCACTGTCTCAGAGTGACGTGAAGTAACCCCTGGCCAGCCCCCCTGGGCCACCACAGAGTGTCTGTCCTGCCCTGGCCTCTGCTCCAGCCACAGGCACAACAAGAAAGGACTGAAATACCTGGAGTCCTGCCAGAAACACATTCTTCTCTTTAATGCCTGGCATCACTTCCAGCATCACTCTGGAATTAAGATGGATTATATTTTTACACAGATCCTGTAAAAGCAGCCCAGCTTTGGGGCCGTTCTGAGGAGCTGATAATGAGGGTGCCCCCGTGGAAGAGGCAGTGACACTCCTCATGCTCCCAACACAGATTCTGTGCTGAGAACGTGGTTCTACAAATAGCTGCCAATGTCTTTTCTGAGGCTCCTCTTTTGTGCTGGAACAGCCAGAAGGGACTCTGGAGAATCCTGTGTGTGCCAGTGGGTGTTGGTGTGCACGAGCTGTAATCTCTGGGACAGAACAGAGAGACAGAAGAAGAGAGTATGAGCACAAAACATGAGTGGGAACTGCCTGCACTTGGGGAGCTGAGGAGTAAAGAATCACAGAAAAGAGCATTGTACAGCTTTTATATTAATCTAACATGGATTCCTGAATTCTGGAGGCACAATAGGGGCACGACTGGAAAAGACATGCAGAGAAATGAAGGCCACAAATGGCCTTCATTACGTTGAAAAGCCTCTCAGAGGGTGGGTGGTTTGACTTATTTCTGTAGCACGAGGGACAGTGGCTGCAGTGTAACCTCTGCTGTCACTCAGTGTGCTGGGTGAGGGGTTAGGAGCCAACACCAGTGGGTGTGAAACGGAGAAAGTCTGGCTCTGCATTAATTAGAGCTGCCTGAAGGAGGTGGCAGGAACACCCACGGCTGATTTCTTTAAGCACAGCAGCTCCAGGGACCTGCTCCCAGCCCTGCCCAGGTGGGACTGAGCACTGGGGACGGTGCTGGAGGGAAGAGCCTCAGTTCTGGTGGAACACCTCATCCCCCGAGGCCATGGGCTGCTCAGAGACGGTCACATCAGACAGGAACAGAAGTGCACGTGAAAGATTTTGAGCTCCTTCTGAGGGACCTGTGCATGGGAACTGGCAAAAGCAAGCCCATGGTCAGCAGGGTTAAATACACCAGGAATTCTGGGACCTACAGTGTGGAAAAGCTGCCACTGCCTGTCTGGGGTAATTATAAAACCAATGATAAAGTTTCATATGACCATTAACAAATTCTCAGAAGCTCTGGGTTCAAAAGGTGAGATGTCTTTGGGGGCTTGGCCCAAGCAGTGATGTCTGTTCACCCCCTTTCAGAGATTGCTCTTCCCTACATTCCCAGAATCCTTCTCCAGACTGGGGTGAGGCTTGGCAGCAGTTCCTTGCTCAATCACAGCCTGCAAAGCCATATTACAGGGTGTCTCTTTTGTCAGCCCGCATTTCCAGAAGCAGGACAGCAAAGAATGACCGATGGAACACGTGGAAAGGATGTGGGAAGGCAAAAGAAGTAGTTGGTGGGAAGGCTGGGAGTTGTAACCAGCAAAGAGCAGCTGGAACCCCGGATCTCACATCTGCACATCCCATGTGCCAGGGGGAGGCAGATGGGCCACAGCACTGGGACGTTAGTGAGGCAAAAACCTGGGCAGTGGAGGAGAAAACAGGTTTAAAAATATGGAAAGAAAATGGGAATAAAAAGTCCTTCAAAAGTGTGGGTTTAGCTCTTCACACTGGCTTTGGAGTTATGACCCTTCCTAGTGGTAACTTAAGTCAAATGGCATTTTAAAAACCGGTGACAGTGGTGAGGTTAGAAACAAAAACACACAGTTCATGTCCTTTCAATTAAAATCCCCCTTTCCAAGCATTGCTGAGTGAAGTCCCTGAGCACATGGAACTCCTGTTGGTCACCTGGGTGGCTTTGCCCTCGTCACACCTGAGAGGAAACCCGAATCTTATTTTGATTTGTGGTTTTCCCTACTTCTCTTCTCAAACTTAGATAATTTAAATAAAAAATAAGTTTTGTGAAATGCAGCCATTAATCATGTCAATAAATTTTAAGCTGTGATTACATACCACTTGCAGCAACCCCATCCCTCTCTGCTCTACATCAAAATAGATTTATTCAGTGTTCTTAAATTCAAATGTCCCTTCTCCCTGTTTGACAAGAACAACCCGGTGTGGTGGTGACTACCAGGGTGACTCAAAAGCTTTCCTAGTGTGTAATGCCCTTTGATATTCCCTATTGTGTACGAACTCAAAGACAAAATATCTGCATGACCTTAAATAAACTAGGTGAAATGTATTTCAAAAAGTTTCTTGAGTCAAAAAGTAGCAAATCATTGTATGTATTTCCATATTTGTATAGTTTCATTATATTCTTGTTCTAAGTTACTCTCCAGTCTCTTTCAGATTTAAAAAATGAACTACACACCTACCATGCAAAATGTAAAGGAGTATGTTCAACTAGCTCAAATGAGATATACAGCAAAAATACACTTCCAAAGAAATATCATTTCCATTTTCGTTCATGTTTTTAAACAGAATTCCAGACTAATACATCAAATGTGGAACTGTACAAGAATGTGAAGAAACATCAGGATTGCAGTAGTAAAAAATGTACAGCATTCAAAACCAACAAGCTCTAAACAACCAAACAATACCACAGGATTGAAACAATCATGGGGACAACATAGGCCATCGGAGCCAGAGCGAGTCCTAATGCACCTACATAAAGACCCTACATAGAATATTGTCTCTTATTTATATGCAAAATCCCTGATTTGATTAAACCAGACAATTCCTCCAATTGTCTCGTATAGGTTTCAGATAAGATTAACACAAGAGTATTCCCCTGGGTGAAGGTCAGGTGTTGGAAAAGGCAATATTGAGAATGGATGTGAAAGGAAGGTGGGCTCAGGTAGTTCAAACACAGGACCACAAATAACAGCAGGACAGTTTTAAGGAACCATCGCAATCGTTTCCCGCTACATTTGCCGTAACACTTCAGGGTTCAGCTTTTTCAAACTGTTTACAGGTGAACACACAGGGTTCTAGTTATGGGCTGTAACCAGTTAGCACTGGACCAGACTTGCCTTTTAAATCAAGAAAAGATCCAGCTAAGCATGTTAAAAAAAAAATAAAAATCTCCAAGGTGATTGAGAATGAACAAAGAGCAGAAGCTCCGTGTCGGAGCAGCTTTGAAAGGCAGATCTGTGCCCTGGGACAGTCCAGCAGCCACCACAAGGTCCTTGTTACACACTTGTCTGACGAGGGGAAATGGCCTGCACAAACCTGCAGCAGTTCTTAATTCAACCCAAATTATCTGTTTTAATGTCTCCTCATTGTGCCTGGACTCAATGGACTCCGCCAGCCCCTTGGGGTTGGTGACCAGACCTTAATCCCTCACAGGTCTCAGCCAGTTTTCATCTTTTGAGGACTGTCTTGCTTTTCCCAGAGCTCACCTGTGGGGCTTTTCAAGCTGAAGTGTAAAAAAGGTTAATAAATGATCTAATTATGTCAGTATTTCCATCCCACAGTCCTCATGCTCTGAAATCTCCCCCTGATCTCGACAGGAATTTGGCTTGCACAAGAATGAGCAGATTTTCAGCTCAGAAAGTGGAATAAATGTGGGGCTTTTCAAACCAAAACATTGTTAGCAAAGAGCCCGACCTGCGAAATCATCTTCAGTGCCCTGAGAAGGGCAAAGAACGCCAATCTTGGCACCTCTCTTGCTGCTTATTTGGAATAACCTTTGAGTCACTCTGACCCAATGGGAATGAGGGAATAGTTCGGAGAGTTGGCCACACACAACCCACCCTCTGACTGAGGGAACTGATGGCAACCGGTTTGCAAAGGAACGACCGTCTGCACCTTCTGGGCCACTCCAACCCTCCAAACCTGCTGGGCAAACTCGTTCTTACACGTGTTTAAACTTTGCTGAGGTATTTCTTTAATTACAGAAAAGCATCTTCAAAAACAATAGGAAAAAACCTCACAATATGAGTTCTATTCTGCTGGGATTTGGGGGAGAAGGAGTCCATAATGGTTACAGGAATAACCACTTCTGTTAGTGTCAGTAGTATCTTATTCTTCCTTGGCTTTTTATTCCTTCCAAGCATTACAAAAAATGTAAGGCCGTGACTTGATAAAAGATAATTTTGCCTCGACCTTGCCCACCAGTGCTGTGAAATCACCTGAAATGCTTCTGTCTTTTTCCCCAGTGTCCCACTCCGTGCCCGTGGGCCCCTGTTGGCCTCCCCCGTGACATGGGACACCCCGTCCTGCACAAAGGCAGGGTGGCTTTGCCACCTCTTGGGGCTCTTCCACACAGCCAAATCAAGTAGAGTTCTTCTGCTTGGATTTTAACATCATCCAGTAACTTCTACCTGCAACTAACATTTATTTCTCTACAGTGAAGTTGCCTAGACTTTTGCACGAGCTGGATTTCTCGCCCATATACACTTGAGGGACAGGAGGAACATGTACATGATATTTAGGATTTTTCCTAGGCAGACACCATGTTTGCAGTGCAGGTCTCTAACCCTCTTACCCCCACTCAGCCTCTCTCCCTCGGGACACTAATGTCAGACGTAGCTGCAGCCATTCTCAAGGAGTTTCCATAAGTGGTTTTATTACTGGTTAGATTTTACAAATTCTGGTATTCGAACAGACTTTGACCTTAAAACTCTAAAACAACAAAGCAACCAATGAAAGGCTTAGGACTATCCAAAGTAACAAACTCTTCAACATTTTTGCCCTGGTCATAAATATACAGAGAGAAAAAGAGAGAAGTGGACATGGAATCCAAAGAATGTAGATAAAACAGTGTATAAGGCACATGGCAGTCTTTGAAAATACAGAAGCTTTAGCCAACTTAAATTAATTGCTGTTTCCCTTGCTCAGTCCACAAAACTGTACAGTTACACAAATGTTGTGTTGCAGTAGATCTTCCAAGTTATTCTTCGGTCCGTACTCCGCAATACCAGAACACTACATTTTCCTTCTGTTTTTTAGGAGAGATCCTAATTGTGGTTAGTCAGTTGCTCAAAGCCTCTATTAAAATACACTTGGAATTTCAGCTAAGGATAATTTCTTTTTTAAAGAAATTATTAAGAAAGAGTCATCAGAAAAGGTTTGTAAGAGTTGTCTGTGAAGGACTTCGAGATTCATGGACCTCCAGACTCCCGGGCACTGATGTCAAGACAGAGGTCACAGTAGGCATGGTGGGGTTAGTCAAGTCCGTCAGAGTCGTGGGAGTGCTGGATGGGCTCATGGAGGCATTGGAGATCTCTGAGGCAGGGCCTGACGGGGTCCCTGCTTGCAGGGTTGAGTCTGAAGTCTTATCCACCCCCGTGTTTTCTTGGCGTAAGAGGTTCCGTCTGAATTTGGCCCGGGCATTTTGAAACCAAACCTGAAATAGTTCAATACAACAGGGTAGCATTTAAAGAGCTGCAGGTGTTCAAAAAGCAAAAGCACATTCACAGATTCCTCGATGCTGGGATCGGGAGAGGTGTTTTTACTGGAAAAGCAGCCTGGTCACCAGAGGCAGCCTCTGCCTGCAGATTCCTCCTGCCCCCTCCTGCAATCCCCGGGAATCCCTGCCTGGCCAGGGGCTGGGGTCTGTCTGCAGCCTGTGTGGAGGGTCCTTAGGAGTCCTTGGCCGCCCTCAGCCCCGTTTGGGTGAGGCAGACAACAAGCACCTGAGGAATATCAAAGTCTCCACTCCCTCGTGTCTCTAGTCCATCTCCCACCGCGAGCACCAGTGGCACATCCCACAGCTCCTGCCTTCCTCCTCACCCAGCAGCTTCCTCGTGTCCCAGGGCCTGCTGTAATCCCCTTTCCTAGAGGGGCTATCCCTCTTTCTCACTCTTCTTTCTCAAATTATTCAGCTCCCTTTACATGTGGCACTGTCCTTGCTCAAATGTTTCCCGTACTGGTATGATGTTGGGAAGAGAGGCTCAAATGCTGCTAAAGACCCACATTGTACCAAAACCTGTTACTTCGGTAGGAACAACATCCAGGTCCGGAATTTTTCCCAAGGTTTCAACCTCTTGCATTCTTTGATTATTATCTGAGTGAAGGACAAAAGCTACGAGTTCATCTTTCTCAGTTAAGTGCAGTGATGCCTTTCACTGTCTGCAGGAGCCTGTAAAGATAAATCTCTTTTCTGACCTTTTTTAAAAATAGATGAAATGAAATGTGCATTGTTGAAACCAAGGTAGAGCATATGACTCGGACTAAATTAGGAAATGTCACTAATTACCCTGTGTGCCACGTGATGTTTGTTGATCCCAGGTGATTTCACTGCTACAAACTGGGTGAAATGTCACTGTGCTTGTTCATCCGAGGCCTCTGCCATTGTTACATCCTGTACAAAGGACTTGCTCCTACTGTCCTGACACTGTCCTGCTCTGAGGGATGGCACTGGCTGTGTCAGTCCCACGTGCCAGGAGCTCGTTGTCTCTGTCCCTGCACGGCTGGAACCATCTCCACTGCATTTCCCCTCCGTGGTTCAGGGCAGCAGTCTGTGGGGCTCCTGAGGACGCACAGAGATCCTGCTCCTGGCTCTGGAGCTGCCTGGCCAGAGCTGATGGGAGAGATCCACGGACTCCCCCGGCACTCCCAGCTCGCTCATGGACATGTCTCTGATCCACACGCTCATCTAGGGATGCTCCAGCCACAAATTCCCCCTGCTGAGCACTCTCACTCCTTCTCTGCAAAGCTTTCTCCTCCAACCAAAGCTCTCTCAGGCGCACCCCTTCTCCCTCACACTCTCTTCAGGGAATGCCACAAGGAAATGATCCTCGGGCACAAATTCACGGCTCTTGCATAAATCTCAGCCTGCACCTGGAACGGTGTTCCAGAAATAACAGCCCAAACACACAGAGCTGGAAGAATCCTTCCAGAAGGACTTACATCAATTACACAATTAGGAATCTGGTCTCCGGGACTGAGGAATAAACAAAATCACTGGGAAGGATTTAGTGGTTTTCTGTCCAACTGTATCAGTACAAGGCTGAGCTGTCAAATTAAGGGGGAAAACACAGGCCAAAAGTCCCTCTGGAAAATCAAAGCAGCTGCCAGAGCCACCCCTGCTGCTCCCACACTGGAGTCAGTGGGGCTGGGCACTCAGCACCTGGGCAGAATCACCTTTACTGAGGTGAAAGTACTGCCCTCTCCCTTCAGCGACCTGTGCAGCCAATTCTTGGTGTGCACCCAGGCAAGCAGGAGTAAAACAACACCCCCATATGACAGGGAACTGTGGAAAAGGAGCACAGTAAGTGTTGTAGGGGATTTGGACACTGCAGGGAATGAGATCATCACCCTCAGTAACTTTATTTTCTGGTCTGTAACACCTCCAGTGCTGCATCTGTTACGTATTAGCTGCACGAACAGCCTCTGCTGCAAACAAGTTTTCAAACACAGTTTTGCTCCTTCACACATTACCTGGTGGGAGAACAGTTGCACTGGAGGCAGTGTTACATCTCCAGGCCAGCTGATGAAATATTGCACATGAAGCAAGGACACCAGTCAGGCCTTCCACTCCAGTATCACAATCACTCAGAATATGCTTCAATTCTCTGCTCATCTGCAAAGCCCCCTCATTACGTGTCGAGTGGGCCTGTCTCTGCAGGGAGGGAGCTGTGGCTGTTCCCTCAGTCCCCAGGAGCCCTGCTTGGTGTGTTTAGGAAGTGCACTGGTTTCACAGCAAAAGAATCTGTTTCTCCCAGTCTGCTGCCCTGCGTTTTCCATCAACATATGTTCTATAAAAGAGCTGAACACAGAAAATGCAGCAGCTCACAAAGCCCTGCCAGGGAGTGTGGAAGGGTTCTGACTCCTGGCCAGTGGGAACATCCAGACTGATGGGGCTGGTTTGGGTCAGTGGTGTCAGTGAATGGCACACACATGGAGTGCCAGCTTCTCTGCCTCAAAAGATTTAGCAAGTGACACTTGACACAACATCATGATGAGTTTTCCCCAGCAAAGAGCTGAAACTCAGGTGGGTGAACCTCAGCCTTTGAAAAATTCCCTCTCACAGGTAGGGATGAACCAACTGGGCACAAATGTTCTAAACCACAAAAAAGACAAGTTTGTTTTTTCACCGCCCCAATGAATTTTCAAAGTAAACATCCCTGAGTAGAGTGGAGCCAGAAGGCTGCTCTCCTTACCTGGAGAACTCTTTTGGTGAGGCCAGTTTTCTGAGCTAGCTGTTTCAAGTCCTTGGCATCGGGGTTGTGGTTAATGGCAAAGTAGGACTTCATCGTCCGCAGCTGGTGGTGTTTGAAGGACGTCCTCATGCGCTTGGTTTTCTGGTTGCTGGGGTACTGCTGGTCTCTGTCCAGGTGGTCACCATCGTTCTCGTTGCAGCTCAAAGCTGGAAGCAACAAGAGGAAAAGGCCTGTGAGTCTCCTGCTCCACCACCACCGTTGTTGTTTGCAATTCATCGGAGGGCAGCAGATAAAATAACCCACCATGGCACTGACAGAGACCCCATTTGCCTTCCCTCCATGCCATGGGTGCACAGGACAGTTTAAGTTGGAAAAGCCCTCTAAGGTCATTGAGTCCAAACATTCCTAGCACTGACCACGTCCCCAAGTGCCACATCCACACGGCTTTGAAATCCTTCCAGGAGTGGAGACTCCACCACTGCCCTGGGCAGCTGTGCCAGGGCTGCAGAGCCCTGCTGGGGAAGAGATTTTTCCAATATCCAACATGACCCTCCTGGCACAGCCTGAGGCCGTTCCCTCTCCTCCTGTCCCTTGTCCCTGGGTCTCCCCTGATGCCTCCTTTCTCCAGGCTGAGCCCCCCCCAGCTCCCTCAGCCCCTTCCCCAGCTCCGTTCCCCTCCCTGGACATGCTCCGGCCCCTCAGAGGGATGAGAGCTGCCCCCAGGATTCGAGCACAGGGACAGTCCCTGCCCTGCGCCTGTGGCCACCCCAGGGCTGGCACAGCCTTGGTGCCATCGGTCACCTTGGCCAGCTGGGTCACATCCTGCATCCTCCAGCCTGTGAGGACCCTGCCCTGACCCCTGGGGGCCTTTAAAATGTCTCTTTCCTTTTCCCCCCAATCTTCGTCTCTGAGGGAGGACAGGAGCTGTCCTCGGCTCTTTAATGCACTTGTGCTGGCTGTGAACTGCACTGTGACACAGCAAGGGGGCTGTGCAGTGCAGCCCACCTCCCTCTCGATGGAACACACCAGTTAAAATCACAATTACGCATTTCCTCCATCCAACTAAATCCTATAGAGTACAGGAGAGACCATTAAACAAAACGCTATAAAAGAAACATTTGTGGCTACCAGACAGCAAATTGTGACCGTAATCTGACTACTGAAGAAATAAAGCTGTTAATGCAACATACAGGCATGACAAACGGAAAAGGTATTTTCAATTATTTGTATGTTTATATTCCCATTCTTTAAAAAAACCTTTGCAAGAACCAGTTTGAGTGCCCACTCCTGTCATATCCTTTGGAATCGGGAAATGGCTCTGCTTGATGCACTTGCAGAAACCAAGTGTCAAGTCTGAGAAAGTCTGTGGGCAAGGAACACTGTCAAAATTATCAAGTACTGGTATTAAATGTTGAATGCCAAGCAAAATAACCTCATAGCCCAAAAGTAGTTTGTCATTTATTCGTGTATACAGTAAGCCATAGCAAACCTCTTAAAGTAATATTAAAGACTGAGCTTAAATCCAACAAAAAAATCAGGGATATAACTGAAAATTAACTCGGACAAACTGTCATTAATTAGCTTTTCCTGTACCAATATCTACACCTCCCTCTTAATTTCCTACAAGTTTTATCTTTAAAGTAATGTGACATCACTACTACCTCTGTTTTACACAGTGTGCAAAAAATGAGGAAAAAACCCCTTTTAAAATGTGAATTGTTGGTGAGTTTGTTGAACACGTGGATGGGTTTGTTTTCAGTTCCCCATCATTTATGGCTGTTTCATTACCCCTGGGTACATCTTGTGACTTTATGGAGTCACCTGAATTCCCGCTGTCCATCAGTGGGTCTCAGCCCTATTGAAACCCCTCTTGTTCTGGAAGACACACATTACAAACAGTTGTGGGAAATACACATGAAGTGCACAGCCTGCTAAGGAGGGATGCAGAGGGGGTCCCTGAAGAGCAGGTTTGCAGCAGCTCCAGGAGCTGTTCAAAGCCTTTGACAAAGATGTGGCACCATGCAGAAACTGAGCTGTGAGCCCCAGAACATGTTGGTTTAACAGACACGCCCAAAGTGGCCGAAGCCTCCAACTCTTCTGTGTGTTTCTGAACTCCTATAATCCCAAAAACAGCCTAAGAAAACGGTGCTGCATCTCCAAGTGTGAGTGTCTGTGTGCGTGTGTGCGTGCATGTGCATACGTTTGGATAAATCCTTTCCAGACCTCGGGGTCTGCTGCCAAGTTTGAGCCATGAGAAGCATTTCTCCTTGGTTTTCTGCAGCATGGAAGGACTGGAACACCTGAATTTAAGAAGTGTAGGATGCTTAAAGGGAGATGGTAACCATGGAGCACTACTGGGGCTGGGTGGGATGTAGCAAAGTCTTTACTGGGTGAAGAACTGAGGTGTGATTGCCCAGCTGGGCTCATCCCATGTGCTGCAGTCTCCTTCATAGCTACAGCTCCTGATGTAGAAAACTGGGATAAATAACACAGCAGTGCCCATAGAAAATTCTGCTGTGGAAATGTGAAACTAAATCATGCTTGTTTTTAAAATGCACTTGAAGGATTTTAGATACTAGTAATGGAAAACACACTTTTTGTGTTATCCTAAAGGTTTTCAAACCCTCCCAGAAATAACAAGGCAGAGACACAGGAGGAAATGCATCAGGATCTCTGTCTGCAGGACTGAGGTCTGCTCCTGTTAATATTCAACAAAACAAACCCTAGGGCTGCAAGGAGTTGGATTTGAACATGTTCCACAGAGAATGAGATCCATTCAGAATCCAAGGATATAAAAGTGTTTCTAAACCTTCCCAGAACGGAATGAGGGTGTCAGCTTTTCACCAGGCCCCGATAGGACAATGAACAATTTACTCTTGGAATTTCTCGTAATTTTATCTCCTCGTCCACTAAGTAAAAATAAAATGAAACCAACAGAAAGCATGTACCATTGAAGCCTGGCAAAGCATCCTCAGCTCTGATGGACGTTGCAGAACAGCTTTTGGAAGCCCATGAGGATGTGAGCTCCTCGTTGTCTTGTGCCAGTGGTTTGGCTACTCCCAGCATCACCCAGCACCACATAAATAGCCCTGGCTGGTGCCAGTTCCTCTCCTGTGGCTGGCACCATCCTCACAAGTCTGTTATCCTTGGTCTAATACTATCTGCATTTCTCCCATGGGCGTTGCAGGCACAGACACACAGAGCGGGCCAAGGGTGTAAGTGGAGATTTTAAGAGCTGAAGGATTTCTGCAAAAGGCATCGGGGTGTAAAACTAACACTGAACATGCTCCTCACTCAACCCTCTGTTTTTCAGGCACTTCTTCCCTGTTCCGTTGAGGTGTCCCTGTGTATCTCCCAAAGGAGTTGCTGAACTCTCTGAATGTAACATTTCCATTCCACAGCAGCACCTCGGGCTCCTGCTGGGAATTTCAGAAATACAATTGGTAGAATTCCAGTTGAATAGAGGAGCCTCATATTGACTAACATTTCCCAGCTATTTTGTGATAATGCACTGAACGGGTGCCAAACCTCTTTGGTGACCCCAGGCCCGTTCCAGGGCCCCTGTGCCTTTCTCCAGCCCCACATCCCCAGTGCCCTCCTGCCCAGTGGCAGCACTGACAGCCCCCCTCAGCCCCACAGGGGCACGGCATCACTACACACTGAGATTAAAACATTTGGGTTTGATACTGGTCACCCAAATCTCCTCTGCAGAGTAATGCATGGCCTCTCTAAGCCCAGCACCAGGATGTGCTGGGCCCTTCGTAACAAACCCTGGTTGAGGAGCAGAACCTGGGAACACTGTTTCACCCTGAGACCACCAGAGCTGCCCCTGCGTCAGGATTTGGGGCAAAGCATGTGCTGAGTCGTCAGTGGGTCACTAAAGATATGGCACATGGAGAAGGTGGGAAGCAGGAATTTCCTTCATGGGAACGTTTGTTGTTAGTAGCTTGTGTTTGACGTGTTAGATTAGAGCAAAAGAAAGCAAACTAATCCTGATTGTGAAAGAAAGATGGAACAGGAGACAAGTTTGGTGTGTTCAGCAGCTCCCAATATTCAGTGGCTCAGGGACATACGAACATATATCCCTTTCCTTCTGTAATCGGAGTCAAGGGGGTGTTTTAACCTCCTGCTGCCTGGAGAGGGAACTTGTGATTAAGCAGAGCAGGCAGGGATGCAGTCGGATTTGCTGTGGGGTCGGAGTGTGTGTAGGGCTTTGTGGTACCCGTACCCTCAGAGGGGAACGAGTGAGACAGAGCCCTCTGAGTGGCACTTGGGACAGACGCAGAGAAAGAGTTTTTCTGGAGAAGGAGGAGATCCTTGGAGACCCCTGAGCTGCTCAGCACAGCGATGAAAAGGGGTGAAGCTGTGGCACTGGGAGCAGGCAAGGAACCCCTGGCAGTGCTGAAAGGAGGGTGCCTGTGCCAAGCCCTGGAGCCACAGACACGACAGCGCTGCCTCAGCCTTGACATTTCAAGTGTTTCTGGGGAGATAACGCCTGTCTCGAGGAGCGACTGTCACCCAGGCCGAGCATCACAAGGCCAGCAGGGAGGAGAGCTGGGATTCCAAGTCCCTTCCTCCGGCCTTGCCCGGCCGCCTCGGACAAAGGGGCTGCGCGTCCCGCTGGCCCCGGGGCTGCCGGAGGCCGNTACCGACCCCAACTCCGACCCCAGTACCGACCCCAATGCCGACCCCAGCCCCCCGGGGAGGGGCCAGATGCACCCG
>WEKX01019709.1:916553-944816 GCA_013390025.1 Pitta sordida
CGGGGAGGCCCCGGCCCGTTCGGGCCCGTTCCGGCCCGTTTCCCAGTTCGCAGCGCAGCTCCTGCCCCCCCACATCACACCGGGAAGAGGCGCCGACCCCCGCCCCGCGATGGAGCCCGCACCCCCGGGCAGGAGGAGGCCCCGCACCCGAGCAGGGCACGCCTGGGGAAGGCCCCGGGACCCGACTGAGGCTGGGGGGGAGCTGTGCCCGGGCCGTGCCCCCCTCCCGACCACACGGGACTCATTCTCACCACCAGCCTCCCTCTCCAGCGGAGGCTTTGGGAGCCCACATGCTGCCCCACGGGTGCCCCCGGGTGCCCTCCGGGCCGGGCTCGGCGGGCAGTGGCCCAGGGCAGGCTGTACCTGTAGTAGTCCTCCTTGCAGTAGATGCTGCCGTCCTTGCTGAAGCAGGTGAGCTCGGACTCCAGGTTGAGTTTACATTCACAGCACTTGAGGCAGCGCATGTGCCACTGTTTGTCCACAGCCAGGAGGTAATAACGGTCGGAGATTTTCCCCCCGCAGCCGGCGCACAGGGCAGCCCTGTCACTGCTGATGGAAGGCATGGTCTGCTGGGGGAAAACAATTACAGACCGTTAGCGAGAGGGAGAAACTCGTGAGCACGGCTGGGGTGCCCCCTCCCCCTGCCCGGCCGGGGCCGAGCTGCTGCTCTCCCGCGCAGGGGCTGCCGGAGGAGCGGGGGCTCCGCACCCCGACTGGCCCCTTCGCCCGGTCCCCAGGGTCCCGCCGCATCCCACCTTCCCGGGAGGAGGCGGGGAAGCGGGCGAGACAAACAGAAAACCACCCTGGGTTTTAGGGGAGGCGTCCGGACCAGACCCAGAACTTTTTTTTTTTTTTTTTCCCCCTGGTAAATTTTCCAGCCCCAGTTCAAGAAAAGATGCTGTTCAATAAATAGGCGCAATAATCACAGAGCAGGGCAAACCGCAGATAGTTAATCTTTAAATGTATTATTATGAATATGTTGAGAGTGTCTGCATAGTTAATGCTCTGTGAGTGCACGTATGTGGAGCGTGTCTGTGTGTGTATTTTCCCAGCTATAAAATTCCGAATGAATTACGATCAAACCCCCAGTAGTCACGGTGCTGCAGACTCAGCTCCCTGCAAGCTGGTTCCAAACAACACCGATCGCGATCTGCTGTGACCCAAAGTACTAAAGGGATCAGTAAATAAAGCTGCGGAGGACATGAGCACTACTAAATCCCAGGTAAAGAATGTTTTATCAGGAAAACGAAATAGTGGAAAATGTATTGGAAGGAAAGCGGGGAAAAACCAACAGAACACTTTAGATGATGCTGGGATAAACTTGGAAGCAATAAAACTAAATGTAAGCCCTATATAATTTAATAGTTCAGTGTCAAATCGCAATCCAATCGAAACCCTCAAAAAAATCCCCCAAATTCATACATATCCTGTCAACTTCTACTGAAAAATCAGGCGAGGGAAATATCGGCACCGTTTAAGCACGCTTATTTATTTTAGCAGGCACTTTCGGGAGAGGAGGCTCGGTGGAGCTGGGCTTGGAGCAGCCCTCGCAAAACGCTGCCTTCTCCTTCGGTCCCAACTTGCTCTTACCCGCTGTGCACAAAAGCCCACGGCGGATCCGTGTTGGTGCGAGAGAACCCGAACCATTTCCTCACAGCTGAGCCCAACACGCACTTTGTTTGGATTCGGGGCGGGGGAAAAGTTGTTTGTTTGCTTTTACCTCCTCCAGAGCCTTCAATGTGCGCGCAAGGCAAAAAGCAAGGGCGGCTAATCGGGGAGAATCGAAAGGGAGCGGGGCTGTTTCCCCAGCACATGCCAGCCCCGGTTCTTCCCGGGATCCCAAAATCCCGGCGCTGTGAGCGCTCCCGTTCGCACCGCACCATTCCCACCAGCAAACAAAACCCTGGCACTCCACTGGCGTTAGTCACAGCACCCACCGGGAGCTCCTTTCTTTAAGGCATCAGCCAAACTCCGAGTAGGGAGCGTTTTATAACAGAAGTCGTTCCCTGTAAAACCGTTTTAAATGAAAGAACGGGTATTTTTTCCTGCTTTGCTTCTCCAGCAACAAAAAATATTCTGAGACGCAGAAATGGCATTCAAGAATCAAGTATTCCTTCCCGCTATTTGTTATGTACACACGTGTGTGCTACACATTATATATAGTTATATGAAGCTATCATGCCATTACATTTATTCCAGCCAAGATCATTCGATGTTGCTTAATTGTATGGAAAAACATGAACTTTTTTCAAAGAAAAGCAAACCCGTTTCGATTAAAAATCACGTCCCACCCTTACAGTACAAAGGCTGTTCTCCAGCCAGTATTCCAGGATGAAATAATCTCAGTCACCGTTAAGCAAATTTCCACATAGCCCTGAGAGAAAGAACACATACTGATGGAGTCTGAAAGCCCGAGATCAGATCTTCCTTGCATCAGCTCACAATACAGCATTTAACCAACGCTTCACCACAGAATTATCAATCCTTAACAAAATAAATTCGTACACGTAAATTGTTGGATCAGTTAAAACACTTCGGAAATCTCTTCTGCTTTGCCAGCTTAATGCTGGTTAGACGGGTGCATCTTTTTATTATCTAAATGTATTAATATACAAGTACTACGCATCAGCAGAGAGAAGATAAAAAGTGGTAAAGTTATAAAAATTCGCACCCATCCATCTCCACGAAACGTATCTTCCAGTTCTGTTTGCGATGTTTACAAACCCACATGTTAAAATTATTTCTTAAAAACTACAAAACGCACTCGGGCTTGGTTGTTTGGGTTTAGTTTGGGTTTTTTTGTTGTTTTGTTTTTTTTAAAATAAACGCTATAAAGACTGTCTCACTGTAGACATCCTACCTGAAAAATAGCACAGAATTGGATTCTTTGGTGTTTGTGTTTCCATTCTGCAGACCCAAAATCCGCTGTGCCAAAATGTTACCGGTACAAAGCCATACTTTGCCTCTTCCTAAAAACTTTGGAAGGCCGGACAGGCTGGGGGAAGGGAAGGAGTTCTTGGACGCTACCAAAAGGCTGGTCTATCTTTCTGTTTCCTCGCAAGAGCACTACCGTTCCTTTCACCCAAGCGTTACTATTACTATGCATATTATTAATAATTAACAGTTTCATGCCTTTCCCCACGGTTTCATTTAATCTTTTTGGGGTGCCCTCATGCTTATTTTCCTTCCGATTCAGCATTTCGCCTACGTTTCCCCCCGATCCGTTATTTTAGGGGGAAAGCTGTATCTGTGAGGGGTTTGGCACGTTTAGGGGGGGTTCATGGCGCCCATTCCTTCGGCTCCTACCGTTTCCGTCTCTCCCCTGTCTATAGCCGAGCTGATGGCCGGTGCTTCGCTTTTGGTTCTCCGATCCATCTCGTCGATGACCCCGTGCATCTCCGAGCCGGAAAGACTGTGGAAAAGCATCGCTGAGGACGCAGAGGAGGAGGGCCCGAGCTGCTGCTGCTGCTGCTGCTGCTGCTGCTGACAGTTGTCGAGGTCCCTGCAGGAGCCCAGAACTTGCATTAACCGGAGCCCTCCCCCATGCATCTAGCACGGCCGTCCCGTCCCTCCTCGGCCGCCGGGCTGGTCCCCCGGCAGAGCTCTCCGGAGCCGGCGCAGGCACTGATCCGAGCTGTCGGGGGCTGGGGTGCAGCAAAGGCGGGCGAAGGGAGTGGAGGAGAGGGGATAACTGGTGGTGTGAGCTTCGGGGCTCGGAGCTAGTCTGTTGCGCGGCCCCGGCACATCCCTCTAGGAGGCTTCTTCAGGGCAGGGCTCATTGCCCCAGGTGCAGTCCCAGGCTTTGTGCTCTGGCCCAGCTGGCAGAAGGCTGGGCAGGTTTACGGTTGGGAGGGATTAATAAATAATAGAAATATTTTTTTAAAAAATTATACCATCTTCGGTGAGAAATAAATAATAATTGAAAAGAAAAAACCCAAGCCCAACTGTAAGCCCCCTACATCGTACTGTGCGGAATGTAGAGAAGGAAAGCGAGGGAGAGGGAGGCTGCGGCAGGCGGAGAGCAGGCTGGTGCTGCAGGGAGGCTGGGGCGGGTGCCCACCGCACGCACTCACAGTCCAGAGGGCTGGCAGCGGCGGCGGCTCAGGGGCAAAGTTTGCTCCTTCCCCCGCTCCTCCCCCAGCCCGCCGGAGCTCATTGGGAAAAGAAAAAGCCAAGGGGAAGGAGGCAGAGTTGGACGGGCACCAGATGGGACGGGCACTGTCGGCGCCCCCCCCTCCCCTCCCCGTGTCCTTAAAGCGGCGGGGCCGGAGCGCGGCACGCCGAGCTCTCCGCGGCCTCGCCGGGCCCCGCGCGGAGGTTGGCGCTTGGTGACCGCCGCCAACGCGTCGTGCCATGGCGCGACAAAGAAGGCGTGGGGCCGAACGCCTCCGGGAGTTTGGTTCTGCTTCGAGGTCGTGATACCCCCAACATTTATGACGGGTTGAATGCACCCAGCAACCGTCCTTGAGAAAAACACCCAGAGCGAGAATAAATAATTGGAGACGTTGTGGTTTGTGGAGCCTTCCATGGACCAAGGCCCCGCGCAGCACCCGTTTCCAAGTAGACTGTAAGAAAACCAGGCCAAGAAGGACTCTGAACTTGAGGAGAAGCTTCAGGAAGTCTCCAGAAAACACAAAGCGCACACAGGGAGACCGATCACGATGTCTAAATATTTATCCAGGAGGTGGGTAGCACGGAAGGACTAATTAGTATTAAAGACATCAAATATCACACTTCTAATTATGTTTCGAAGGTAGCACAAGGGAAGGTAAATGTGAATGCACGTCTGAGACCACGAGACTCATCCGTGGTGTGGATTATTGCATCACCCAGCGTGGTCCCACCAAGGCCTCATACTACCCTGGCTAAATCTGGAATGACTCCATTGTTCCATTCTTACAATAATCGAGGCCTTTCATCATCCTTCTGTTGGGGTTGCTCTGGGTAGTTGAAGACACAGAGGACAGCAAAGTGTCTCTTGTAGAAATGCACATGAAATAGCCACAAGACCCCTCAAGAAACCCTACAGAAATCAAGCTAATTTGGCATCTGTGGGAACCACCCCAAGACTGTCCTAAAATCACACCTTGGAAACAATGGAAGTTCACGTGTGAATCCAGATTAGAATCCTGCAGCACAATTAGTGGCGCTGTACGGTAATTTATCTCGGTAAAATAATCTTTGCCATCCTCTGTAAGGCTGTGAGACATTTCCAAAGGCAGTCTGAAATGGGAGCTCTGCCTTGAGGAGCAGCTGTGGGACGTTGCTCAGGGCACACCACGTATCCCATCGTGGGACGCCACTGGGTTATCTGCACTTAAGCAATTTGCTGTGTCTATCCTTACAGCTCTGAACCGTCCTACCCTCAGATGTTTTAATACCAGATTAATTCCCTATCACGGAATTGATCACATACTTCTTGCAGTTAAGAAAGGTCGCGGATTCGTTCGGTTTATCTGACACCACTAATTATCAAACAGATTTTAGATATTCACCAGCATTAAAATACAGTATTTTGTTACAGAATTGCCTCAGTAGATGGACCCAGTAATGCCAAGAGCATGTTGAAAAAGTGTGGCGTGACCTCCGGTTCACAGGCTATCTCTGATTATCTTCCTAATGGATATACAAACACAAGAAGACATCCAACCCTTGCTACCAAAACACAAGAAGAGTAACAGAATGTAAACATAAAGCTGCTAATGTACACACTGACACTTGAATGACATTTACATTGTTCAGAATAAAATCCAGGATATTCTTGAATAATGAGCAACGCAAAAATTGCCGGAGCAGAATCGTCTTTGGAATGAAATGCAGGCTCGTTTGAAATGAGAGTTTTTGCATTTAAAAAAAAAAAAAATGGAGCGGCTAATAATAAAGTCTTGTAACCTGTATTTTGTTCTAGGTGACAGGTGAACAAATCACAGGTCTTGAGTTTCTCTACCCTGCCTCTCTTGGTAACGTCATCTCCAGTACCATCTGCTACCTACCAGACAAACAGACCAACCACATAATGAGGTACCAGCTTCCACCCAGCTACCGTGACTAAATCAGAACAAAAGATTCAACGCCTCCTTCAACAAAGGAACACAAGTCTAAGCTGTCTTTGCTAATTGCTGGGTTTCAGGTTGCCTGTTACAGATTTTAAGTGAGCTACAAACTTCCATCAAATACTTATAGCTGTTGGATAAAGGTACTAAGAATTAAAGATAAATGGAAGCGAAAGGTAAGAGGGAAGAGAAGAAAGCTTAGAAAATAAGTAACTACTTATGGTAATTTAAAGGCTGTGGAATAATATAAACATGAAAGACCAGGGGGCAGAGTGATTGATATCTCATATGTTTTCGATGCCCCTACGGTTATTAGACTGCAATATATGGGAACATACAATAAACTATGAATTAAAATGTAATTGTAGCTTCAGGCATCTTCTTCATTGTCTGCTGTGGTGTTATGTCTTCATGCACCGTGATTGACAAGGTGTAATTAATCATCTTACTCAGTTGTAAATATGGGCACCCTTCACAGTAGGCATCAGGAAGTGTGTACCAGCAAAGGAAGCAATAGTTGACGCTGAGATACCATTAAATCAAAATCAGAGCGGGTCTACGATCAGAAATGTGTGTTTGGTGTGAGGCTGTTATCGTTTATTTCTAAAATACTGCACCAACAGATTTACTTGATTTGCAACTTAACTACAACATTAACCGGTTTTATTTATTTTGTCTCTTCTTCATTTTTATAGGCAATGCTGTTGTTCTCCTAAAACGTGAGACAGTTTGCTTCTTGTCAGCCAGAGGAGCTCAGCTCAGCTCAGCTCAGCTCGTCCTCCCCCCGAGTGGCTGCACAGACTAGCAGCTCCATGGACTGACCTGGAACAGTTCAGGGGAATTACCACTCCCTTCATGGATCACTTTTCGTGCTTCCATGTACTGACTTAGGCACTCTGGGTCATTGTAAAGTGAAAGAGAATAATGAAATTATCTTAATAAGAAACGCTGTTCTGTCTAAAAATAGGACATTTCTTGTCACCATTGCAGACCCTGAATTGTAGGTTAACACCTTTTTAAGGATTTTTTTTTCAGTATTCCAGGGCAAGAAATATTTTATATCTATTTCTTTTTCTGAATGATCGCTGTCCTTATCTAGTTAGTGCAGAAATGGTGTGTGAATCGTGGGAAATGGAAGTGGTGTGTGTCAGGAATATTTGGTGGGCTGCATGTTTTTGCTGCATGTAGAGCTGCTGAATGAATAACTGCCCCCCTGTTTAATGCCCCCCGCTTTAAAGCTGTCTGGTACATTCGCTGTTTAAAAAAATGTCTTTCAGAGCTGTTAAATATGTAACAAACCGAGGTTGCTCTGCCCATTCTGACGTGAACAAAGCCATACAGTGAGCTGCCCGAGGTACCTCCAGCATGGCATTAATTACAAACACCATCACAAATGGAAAAGCGCGAAGTTCTGCCATTCCACTGCCTTGCAAACCAGCTGAGGAGTGTTTGACTAAAGCACGGAGGGAAAATATCAGCGCAGGAATCGGTTATTGACTGTTGTCCGAGCATTTTCCAGGGAGCAGGGGATGTGTTGGGTTTATAATTCCACCATCTCCCCCTGACGGAATCAGAGCTCTGGCTGTCTCAGAGGCAAACCGAGCTTAAAACAGGAGCGCGCTGCCCAGAAGATGATTGACTAAGAATGTGTTTTATTTTGATTTGAAAAGCTGTCAATCACAGATAAAAAAGACCAAATAATATTATTATATAATACTAGCTAATTGTGTTTGTCTGGTAAACCAGGAATGCGCAGGAAAGAGAAATGATACAGCTTAAAAGGAAAATATTCCGAAGGTTTTGCCCAGATGTTGTGCTGGAATTGTTTGTCCCTGGTGCAAGCAACCAATCCCAGAGGAAAATGAGAGGGTGTATCTGCAAATGGGAGAGAGAAAAACGATGTCCAACGTCTCCCATAGCCCAGTTTGTACAGCCACAGCTATTTAAACAATTCCAAAACTGCCTCTACGGGTGTCAAAGAGGGAGGGAAATCTTCAACCACATGATCTGCTCTCCAGAGTCCTGTTAAATCCACTGAACTTAAAACAGAACAAGGAGTGTGAAATATGGGTTTGAACATGTTATGTCAGAAATGTAAAGGTTGGAAGCCTTTTTAGTAACCGGTATTAATATTGTATTAAATGTTATGAAGAGGTAGGTGTTGGGGAGAAGGGCTGGGCTCGTGTGCAATTTTGTCAAGGTTTTTATCTGTGATTATGATTCCAGATGTATCTATTCCCTGAGGAGAAAAACGAAGTAAAGTTGGCATGTGACATGTGTTTTAAGGTGTTTGGCACAGTTTCCCAAAGTGATGACAAAATGTTCATTTTTATTACGGTGAATTAGCAAAGAAAATACGATTTTGAAGGTCAGTAGCTGTTTGCTTAAGATAATTGTTGAGATTTATTTTGGGGAGCCCAGTTTTTGGTAGTGTGCTCAGACCCGATTGCCTGAGGAGCATCTACCACAGCAAATAATGTAAATAAAATAATATTTACAAAACACCAAGTTGCAATGACTAGAAATTCAGCGAATTTCACTCACAGAATAAGGCAAAGATCACAAAATCATCCCTTTTTGCATCTAGGAGTGTGGCTGCTTCTCAGTAATTGGGGTTGGTTTAATCTGTTTAGTACAGACTAACCTACAGTTAGAGTTCAGACAAGTTCTGAGTCCCTTGCAGGAGCACATTTTTCAGGTGAATGGACAGGGGTTTGTTTTTAAGGGAATTGGGAAGGGTTTTGGTGCATTTTGCCCGGTGCCTGCGCAGGGCCGGGGCAGGAGGGGTGGCTGTGCAGTGCCAGGGGGGCACTCTGGGTGCAGCCCCAGCAAACTCTCCTGGTCAGAGCTTTTACCAGGCCAGCAGCCCCCAGTCCCTGGCTGGGGACACAACAGCCAGCAGGGCTGTGCAGGGCAGGCTCGGGGGCATTCCTGGAGCAGGAGTCATTCCAGGGGGGTGAGGAGTGACTTGCCCAGCTCTGGGTCCATGTGCCAGTGTTGAGGGGGATGTGCTCAGTGCATTCCCTCCCTGTCCTGCAGCCACACTGCTCTGTGAGTGTGACCACATCACAAAGCGCTTGGGATCTCCAACACAAATATTCCATGCATTTAATGTAAGGAAGCTTCCTTTATTGGAGGTGATTGGGAGCATTTTGTATTTTATAGGTATATTTAAGAGCCGAGCAGCAGGGGGGAATCGTCTGTGGAAAATCTGTCTACAGCTGAAATGTTCAGCTGCAGAAGTGTGGCTGAAATGTCTGATACATCCACATTCTTTTGTGGAGGAGCTTACAGGACTATCCTCTGAGCTACCAGATACCCAGACACCCCCCCTTTTTTTATAAAGTCAAATAACATTCCTTCTTTTTTTCCTTATTTGTTATTTTCAGGAGTTGATACTTGTTGGGGAGGGGCTATTTGTGTACAATCAGAGTATTTTAATTTTCATGGGGGTTTTTTTACGTTTTTCATTTACAATTTTGCTGTTTTTTTGAATTATCTTCTGCAACTTTATTTTACCTTTAGAGCATGCACAGAAGCCCCTCATTGGCTCACACATTGTTGATAATGATTTACAAGTTTTCCCAGATTAATTTTCTGTGGGGTGATTTTTCTCCAACGTAACGTAGCTCCTATTAAAGAAAATAATGCTAAAGGTATATTAAAATAAAATGTAAAAATCTATTCTCTAAGTCCTTGTGTTTACATTTTAAATTTAGAATCCTATTTATACTTCAGTATCAGAAAAATAATGTGGAGAGTTTGAAAACCAGCAGGGTGGAGTTTCCCAGACGTTGAAATGTGGCTGCCTAACGAAGGCAGAAGACTTGCTCACCAGATTTATTTTAAAGCAGCTGCTTTTAGATATTCATAAATTAAAATGGCAGTTTTCAATGAGATAATTATTACTATTTTATTTGATATTTGCAAGATACCTGACCATTTAATATTTAGCCTTTATTTCTCTGAGCTGATCTAATTGCACCTCTCTATTTTGCATTTATTTCTCTTTGCAAACACTACATTATTCACTCTCTCCTGTGCTTATTAAACAGTGCCACCTGCACCAAATGAAACAAAGCTTCTCCATCAATCTATCCCAGCTAAAGAACCCCGACTATATATTATAATTAATTGCAGCTCAATTGAACACTTGAGTCTGAACTGGATACAGTAACCTGAAAAAACATTAAAAAAAAAAAATTCGGATGACTTTAAAGAAATCTTTTAAATGAAAATGTTCACTCCAAACTGAGAACCTAACCTTGCACCAAGCACTCTTCATCAGCTCCGCACAGTACCTCAAGTAGCAATTAGCAGGTCCTTTAATTAATTAACTATTCCCTGTACATCACAGGGATTTTTGTGGCACTAACGTCATCCCCTCATAAGTGAATACCAAAGGCAGTCAATATTTTGTCACTCGGAGCCCTGCTCTGGACTACCTGAATGGCAGCGCTTCCCAGCCCCGGAGCAGGTACGGCAATGGGACTGGGAGCGGGGAGGTGTCGCCAGCCTGGCACCGCGGGGCTGGCACGGAGGAGTCAGGCAGGATGCAGATGGAAATGGGGACGCTGGAATGTGGCGGGCGCAGCCGAGGAGAAGGGCTGGATGGCAGAGCTGGGTGCTGTGAGGATGCCAAGCGCTGGGGGCTGTGCTGTGCTGCCCCTCGCCCAGCGCTGCGGGGCTGACAGGGCACGTCCCACCAGCCGGGGCACCTGGCCCGCCTGGCACTTCGCAAACTTTTTATCTATGACCGTGGCCGGTTATTCCCAATGTAACTCCCATCTGGAAAAAGATGAAGTCGTTGGAAGGGAAGTGGTGCCTGAAGATGAGAGCCGGGTTTGGGGTTTACAAAAGATGCAGTATGTAAATTTGTTTGTATAAATATGTATAAGATGTATCACAGTGTGAGGCTGTGTGTGTGTGCAGGAGCATATGTGTGTGTATCCAGCTCTCTCTTTGCAGATTCAGACACAGACATATGTTATCATTTCTTAGAGGCAAATATCTGCAGAAATAATTCTTTGTGTTCAGGAGTTTTCTTCAGTGTGGGGTGAGTTTCTCTGCTGAGGTTTCTGTGTTCAGGAAGGACCTCGTGAATTCATGTGATGCACAGCAGAATGAAATCAAATAAAGCATGCCTTGTAGGATTTTGCAGGAATTATACATTAGCACTCGCTTCCAACATGTGTAGTATTTTGAATTATGGAACCAACTTTATAGATAATTTTAGAATAATAAATAATATGAGTTATGAACTTGTAGCAATAGACACTGTAGAAATCTCAAGAAAGAAGAAAGAATTATTATTCAAGTAATTTGAGATATTTGCCTGATTATATTAATATTTAAAACCCCACCACATTTAATTTGAACTCCTCATGATGTGTAATATGTGTTCAATTACTGAAAGGTAGTAACTGATCCCAGCAAGGTTTGCTATTTTGTAAGCGTAACAGAAATTTCCACCTCATGGATTCTTACTGCAACTTCAGTTAAAAAAATATGGTCATGAGCACAATGTAAGGAAAAATGTAAAGGTCAACTGCTAAGGTATGATTGTATCTGTGTTTTTACTGTGTAAATCTGCTCTTATCAATAATTCACTATTCATGTTCTACAAAGACTCTGCCTTTACATTTTTAATTAGCGCTCAGAATTTTACAAAGATAATTAAAAGAAAGGAAATATTAATCTCTGTACGTGGAGCCCTTACGCCATAATTCACCACACATTTTTTTCCAATTGATTTGGCAAATGAATACTCTGTTTTGATACATCAATCTCAAACAAAGGTGGGCTCTGATGTAATTTTTCACTGTTCATTTCCCCGAACCTTTTGGGATATAAAGAATGGTGAACAAATCCTTAAGAGGCTGATCAATAGCCATTGACCGCTCACAGCCCCTCGCACCCTAACAAGCACAGCTTGATCATGTATATTTGATCATGTAAAATTTCAAAGCCCCTTCCCACAGCACAGCCAGGCTGTCCATGGCATCTTTGTGCCATTTCCTGGAGCACAGATTTCGCCTGATTTAGCTTTGCCATTAACGGGAACTTCCTGCACATCCATCTGAGGAGCCTCGAGACGGTGAATTTCGGTGTTGTACACCCACAGTATTCCACCTGGATGGCAAATATAAAACGCTGCCCCAACATTTCAGGATGGGAAACTCTGGATGTGCCTATGGATTCAATGGACCCCAGAGTGCAAATCCAGAAAGCCCCATCGTTATAAATCTTGCATTCCTGTTAAGCCTTGGCGTGCACATTACACTGAGGTGTGTTAAGTTTATCTTAGTGGGGAAATTGCAGTTAAAACCTTTCCCTTGATATCCTTTCAAATATACGTTCCCATACGTGCAAAATTAAAAACAAAACAACATTCAAGTTCACAGCTGGGTTAGTCCTCAGCCTCAGTAATACCATGGAAGGAGATAGAGATCTAAGCAAAAAAATATTTACAGTGAAAAAAATGTCTTTGGAGAACTTTATTATTGTTGGTTATTCCACATCCAACGTTTTTCATACAGGGATTTCAGTTTATCATTAAAAATATAACACTGATGCTACATTTGTATGGCTGCCTTTTCTGCTTATAATCATTATGTTTATTCTAACTTTCCGGGCTTATTATTTTAGACAGATATCAGTTTAATTAGCTTAAGCTGTCATACTCTAATAAATACAGACGGGTTGCCTGGTTCGGGAGGAGGAAAGTGGCAGCAGAACCCAGGAGCAGAGACAGTTAATGCTTTGTACATTATCATGTAAACAGCAAAAGGACAAAAATAATTACCTGGTAAACTTTCAATTTCTGACTCTCCCCTGCATGCTTTCCGACCAATTTTCCTATAGAAAATCCCTTCAAATTAGGCAAGTGCTCTAAATATCTGCAGCATCTGCCGGTTCAGACACCTTCCTTTATGCAGAGTACCATTTTCATATGATAATACATGTAATATGATATAGAATGACAGAATGCATGACAGTTGCCCATAATACATAGAAAGTCACTCAAAGGACAGAAGCGACATTTGGATAATTAGCATCCATTGGGCAGTCAATCATGCGAATAGAAAAAACTGAACAAAACCCACAATGGAGTTAGAAAACAAAAGGGACCCTAGCCAGTCTCAGGATTAACTGCTCTAAAGCGATCTAAATGCTTTTGTATCTAAAGAACTGAGGCTCCCAGGGCTGCCCTGTTCCCCTCTAGATACCCAGGGAACTAATTGTGGCGATCAAAGTTAAAGCATTCTCTCTTCTTTATAGACTGCTAAACACACAGAAAAATTATTTCTCCATTCGTGTTCATTAAACTATTTTAAAGTTAAAAAACTGATGCCACGTTCTTTTGCCAAGTGAAATGAGCTGGAGTATTGAGATTGTCCTGCTTTTATGAGAACACAACAGCCCTTTTAATTTAAAACTCTGCCTTTGTTTGATTAATATTATTTTGCTGTTGTCCAGTCTGGTATCTCTTTCTTTTTGGATAATGAAGGCAATTGCAATTAAAAACTCTTGTGTGAGAAAAACCTGAAAACAGGAATAGGAGTAATAATGGTAATAACAAAGCCCATTAACAAAATCAAGCAGGAAAGGTGGCAGAATTTCTCAGTAACTGCCACTTCATAAAATAAATACAATTTTTGTCACTCGATATATGCAGCTCAGAATATTTCCTTTCCCCAGATTAGGTGGAAGATGAGGGCAGCCTCCTTTAAAGCTCCATCTAACAGAAGAGAGAGAGAGAGAGAAAGAGAGGAGATAGAGAGCCCCAGGATGTGGAAAGTCATGAAAATACCTACCCTGGAGACAGTATTCCCATAGGATCCTTTTCATACAAATTCCAACTTGCCTAATGCCCTTAATGAACGAAACAAAAAGAGGATTCAGAAAGGCCCATGCTGATGGCTCCTGCTGGAAAGTGTGTGGTTTAAGGCATAGCTGCAGCAGTTGTGGGAGGGAAGCGGCTCCGGTCCCCACCAGCCAAGCAGACAGCAATCACTGGGGGCGAGAGCTTCCCCCTCACACGTTCGCGATTGACTTGAAATAACACCACGACACCTTTGGATAATTGACGCCTTCTTACCTTTCGTTGTCCCTTGTAATTAATATTTGTAGATCTAGCGGTTTCTGCCGGGCACAGATAAGAGGAAGGTGGAAGGGGTGGGGAGAGCGCGTGTGTGTGCGTGAGTGTGTGCGTGAGTGTGTGCGAGAGAGACGGAGGGAAGAGACAGGCAGAGACAGGCTTTGCTTGTGTCCCTGCTTGGGGAAGGGTGGGTTCGTGTGGACGTGCACCGGGGGCTTTGCAAACCTCTGGAGTTCCAAAGGCGAGGAGACAGAGAGCGAGCAGCAGGATGAGCTGGCTGTCCCCTGCCAGTCCTCCCCGAGCCTCAGCAGCCGTGACCTTCAACCCTTGTGCTGCGTGTCAGCCCCAACCTGAGCCCCTTGCCCAGCTGCTGTGCCAGGCTCCACACCCAGCGGGGAGGGAAGGAGGCACACAGGCACCGGCATCACAAGGGCTCCTCGCCCACTCACATGGGCCTCCGGTGACAAATCAATCAGGCCCCTGGAAGCCAATGGTGCTGCCAGGCTGCAGCCCCCAGCCCTGCTCAGCCTCCCCCAGCTCTCCTACACACCCTCAGCCCCACTCAGGGCAGGGCTGCTCCTCACACGGTCCCTTGGTCATTGGCAACATCTCCTCTGTCATCTCCTTCTCCTCTGCCTTTACACACCACTCATTTATTTACTAAATACCCCAGACTAATGTCAGGAGAGGGATTGTGACACTTGGTACATTGCCTTGGCAAAAGCTCCCAGGTTTGTTTATTTGTTTATTTGGATCTCTACTCTTAGAAAAAGGCACCTATTTTGATGTAATGAGTCGATCTGATCAATATAATCCGGGACAAAGAAAGGAGGCCTTACCAAATGCTCTGTCCACCTCCTCCTTCCCTTTATTTTACACTAATGAAACTACTTTCAGTGATGTTTTCCCTTCACACCCATATGACAGGAATTATGTTTCAATTTATTTTTTTCAGACATTTGCTAAAATACAGTTTTAGATCTCTGTTAAAGCTATGAAGCAGATCTTTAGCTGGAACCAATGTGCATTGCCACTGAAATTCTTGTGTTTCGGGGAGTGTACAGTGATAAAGTCCTAACTAAAGTAAAACAACCCAACAAAAATTGCTACTAAATCCTAATAAGTACTACTTCTTTCAATGCTGGCTTCATCCTGAATATCTGGAAAACGCTTTAAAGCAGTTAAGGAGAGAAACAGTAATACAAGAAGAGTGCTTAGAAGTTTAGGAAGAACAATATAATCTTTTACAGGTTTTTTGATCTTAAGAATTGCATTCTCTGTTTTCTCTCCTTTTTTTGTCCTTGCCCTCCTTCTCCCAATACCGGATATAAAGGGGGAAAAAATCAAAATGAGGTTTCAACAGAGCACACAGTGCTCTGTCTTAGTCCTCTCTAACCCTAATGCCTGGAACAAAATCCTTCTGCGGAGGAAAAAAGAAGGAATATTGCACATTAAGGAAAAGGGAGCAGTCCCTCCTCATCCTCACCCATCCCCAGTGCCAGCCCCTGCAGCCAGGGATGGCAGTGCCCATTTTCACCGACGGATTCCCGTGGTGGCCGTCTGAGAGCCACTGGCCTGTGTGACAGCGGGGTGGGAAGGAAGCTGGTGGAGATGGGCAGGATGGAGCCTCTGTAAAGACACAGTGGCACCAAAAATACAGCACAACATCCTCAGAAATGCCTCTCTGGTCTCGTTCCCCAGGCGAGTGAGCTGAGAGGAACTGAAGTGCATTCAGACAGCAGTGTGGGGTGCTCAACAGCCGGGAGCTGCAGAGTGCTTGGGCTTCATCTTCAAAGCTGTCCTGTCAAATACAAGGTCTTTTAAACATCAGAGGGATAAAGTTTCTGATTCTGAAGGGTTCGTTTTGCTCTTGGTTCTCCTCCTTGAGGAGTGAAGCCCATCCGACCCCCTCAGTAACTGGCTCTGGGATTGCTGCCCTGCTCCCTGCCCCGTGATTTGGGGATGCTCAGACAGAGCGATCTTGATTTGCTCACTGTTTGTTGAGTTCAGTTTGCTTCGTGTGAGCTCTTCCTTCCAGCTTACGTGTCTGGAGGCTTTTGCTGTGTGGCAGTGAACCGGATCTTATGAACTTAAAATTGTGGCTGGGACCTGGAGAATATTCATCTGTTGCAGAAAATGCTGAAGTGTGAACATGTGAGAATTGAACTAATGAGTTTCCCCCCTCGTTTCTGTTCCTCAGTCTCTGTTTTAGCCATACCTAATTGCAGTGTTTCCTGACAAAATAATCTTAGCTCCTAAAATTTTAAATGTGCGTCTTCATTTCATCGCTTGTACTTCCTTCTACCAACACAATGAAAGAAATTACGATGATTTACAAAATAATGTGCCTTTCTGTCATCTTACTGTCAATAAAGAAGTACTACACCTAAATCTATTTGATTTCTAAAATGAAAATTCATTACATTTCTGGAAACTTGAACAATCAGCTCCATGCATTTTAATTAGATTGTCTGTTTTTTCATTTATTACTAATACAGTCCTCTTAACTATGATTTATTTGTTAAACAAAGTGCCATAATCCGTCACTTATTCATCTTAATTTCAGCAGAATTAAAGTAGTCGCTGTTATATTACACCTAATTGCACTTGCAATGAAAAGAACGGAGATGTTAATCAAAATAAATTGAAGATAAACAATAAAATCATTAAATCTTTGCTGCAGTAAGTGTAACTAATCAGTTTTGACTTGAAGCGACCGAACACAAATAATGAATCTGTCAGTGAAGACGCGCTCATTAAATCCAGCCTGGGTCCTGCAGGCAGCCTGCACCCCGTGCTCCGAGGGGACCGCGGGGACACGGGGGACCCGGGACACCCCCCCGGGAGCCGCTGTGCCCACAGAGTGCTGCCTGTGCCACAGGTAGGCAGCGACTTGGGCAAGCACCCACACTGCCTTTGTTTCCTGCAGCCCCAGCAGGGCAGAGAGCAGAGACGGGGGGAAAGGGGAATGAGACCCTTTGGACACAGAGACAGGGAGCACTCGGCTTTACAACTGGCTGCGAGTCTTGGTTCCACAGCAGAGCACTGAAGTTGGCGCTGTGTTAAACAGCAGGTTTCGCAGTGGCACCAGACACCGCCTCCGGTCCCCTGCTATTCCCACCGGGCAGGGACAATGCCCGCGTTAGCAGCAGAGGCTGGGCTGGCACTCATTGTCCATTGTCCATTGCCTCGCTGCCTCATCACAGGGCACGAAATGGGCACTCCGGTTATTTCCAAATCTGCTCTTACGCCGGCCAGGAGTGCTGTGTGTGAGCAGCCTGGTGAGCTGAGCTGCAGCAATCAACACGTTCTACCTCGGCTTTAAATTGTTTGCTTAACGATTTCAGTTTCCCCAGTGGAGTATTTGTGAGTAATCATTGGTGAGCAGGAATTTACATGGCAAGGAGCAATTCCTCTTAAAATAGTTTTGCACGATAGACTTTTGTCTGATGTGAGGCAACATAAGTGCAGATGGAAAACATAGGCAGTGGCCCTTGGGTTTAGTCACCCTCAGCCAAGTCGTTATTTTCCTGAGCAGTTATCAGTTCCTAAGCAGAGGATATTGTTTTGTATTTTTATGTTTTCCCTCCCTGTATTTTATCAATCCTTTCACTTATTTACAAATCTCACTGTCCTTTGTCTTAATCATTTATATAAGCAGCAGAATCCAGCTTAAAATGTTGATCAGCACGAAGGAGGTCTGCCTTGCTCCCGGAATTAAAAACCTCAATTAATGTTTTACAATGGATTTGAAACAGCGGTCAGTACCAATGATATTGTGAGTTTAACAGTTAATATGCTCCAGCTCGAGTGTGTCAGGGGATTACACACATTTTTAAGTTTATTATCTTTGGATAAGAAACAGACAAGATAACCCAGTACCCTCTGGGGAGGAGGCTGATTTCAGCTCAGTTTTCTGCTTTCTTTCTCTTTTTCTGTGTGTAATTCATATTTGGGTCACACCATAAGACAATGATCATGGGACAAGGTGTCACAGCCCAAATTCAGGGTTGGGTGACAACTAAGCAAGTTTTTTCCCCTCTGGTTTTTTTCATGCTAGTGAGATTTGATACCTGTGAATAATTAACCTTTTTTCTTTTTAATAAAAAGTCTAGCTGGTGGACCTTATATTTAGTTTCTGTTCTGCATTTTTCCAGCATTTATAATGCTTAACTTGGGACTCGACATCTCTCAAGGCACTCATTTGAATGATTTATATGGGCTTTGCTGGTTCAGTGGCAGGTGGGTAATTCTAGAAATTAAATATTACCTGTTTTTTTACTGATAGAACTATAAGCGCTTAACAGAAGTAGTAAATATTACTATTACTAATTTCTAGAAAAGGCAATAAAAATGCAGACTGAGACGTGGCTGGCAGGACAGGAACCAGGTAATGATAAAAAATTACGGAAATGATGGACCTCGTTCTTCATTAGTCAAAAACTCCTGCTGGAGCAGAGGAGGCTGAGGGGAGACCTTTCAGGTAGTTGTAGCCAGGTGGGGGTGGGTCTCTTCTCTCTGGCTACAAGTGATAGAATGAGAGGACACAGTCCTAAACTGCATGAGGCACAGAGAGACTCTGGCTCTGCCTTTTCTATAGCAGAACCCTGCAATATTTAAACCCTTCTCCCTGTATTACCTTCTGCTTGTCTGGGATTTTTGTTGTTGCCATCTCTTTTTTCTTTTTAATGTAAAGTGTTTGGGGCATTCTTCAGGCAAAATGTCTTTTCAACCCAGAAGTGTTGGCCATGCCTGGTGAGGAACCTGGATGGTGTGCAGGATGTACACAGAGATTAAGGGATGAATAGGGAAAGCAGAGGAGGGAAGAGGGAAGGAATTCTCTTTAGTCCCATTCTGAACATACTGTGAGGTATCTACAGAGACATTTCCAGAAGAAAAAGTGAGATTTCAGTTCAAATAGGAGAAGACAGGTTTGGAATGAATAAGAGGATCTGATGGTTGGCAACATAGAGATGATAGTGAATGTGTGCTTGGCTATGAGATGACACCAAAATAAGATTGGATTGGAAGGGGGACAAGGCAGCACAAACAGAGCTCTGCTCAGTACCTTCAGAGAGCTGGAGACGTGATGTCAGGATGAGGGATAAGTGAAGAGATTACTGGAGATGCAGCTGAAGACCCATGAAAAGACACGGCCAGGGAAATCAAGAAGGACAAGATGTCAAAATCTAGGATTCAGTCAATAACTCTGTATGTGGAAATGTAGAGGCAGCTGAATTTGGGACGGTATTTCTCATGTTTAACAGAGCAGTCCGTGCTGTACACGGGTCAGACTAACTCAGGTACTGGCCTGTTGGTGATGGTTTGTGTGCACGTGTGTAAATCAGCGTTAGATGTGTCACCCTGCCCTGGGTTCATGGCCAAGCAGTGACCCCAGAGAGCAGCACAACCACAGCTCTGACACAAAGGGAAGGTCGTTCAGAAACAGAAACATATCCAGCTGTATCACAATGTCATTTCAGCATAACAGTGTCACAGATGATGGTATGGAGCAAGGAAGAGAATTACAGTGCTTTGAATGCAGGGACTTCTTAGTCATAGAAAATTAATTATGCAAACTTGAGCAATGTGTGCTTTCCCAGGAAACACTGCAGGTTCCCTGTTCCCAGATGTTTCTCAGTATTTGCTATGTTTTATTGCAATAAACTACTGGAATTTACTACTGTTTTTTCCCCATTTTCTGCTTTCTAACATGATTCATAAGTTACTAGAATTCTCTTTAGCAGAAGTCAATATCTGATCTGATTTCACTTTGCACAAATAACGAAAATTTAAACCAGCCATGTCAAGTTCCAACACTGCTCCACAGCAAGTCCTCCCCTCAGACAAAATCCAAAGATCCTGAAGTGCTCCAGGAGCCCCATGGCCTGTCATGGGGCGTGATAGGGAACACCCAGGTCACCACACTGCCTCAGTGACCCATCCAACCCCAGAATTGAAGAGTCCTGCCAGAATCCCCAGATGGTTCTCCAGCAAAAACTTTGTTCCAGGGTCACATCGTCCTAACCCAAGTGATGGGCAATTTTATTTTAGCTGGTTTTTATTGCTTACATCTATGCATCCCTGTGTTGACATTTCCAGACCTTCTAGGGGATAAACACTCTCTCCTTTAGTGTAGGTACTCGTTTTAATCAGATTGTCTATTTGTGGTCGTAGTTCAGAAATTTCAGTCTTAAATCCCCACAGAATTTTTATTTATTTGCTCTCCACTCCTAGAAGCCTGTTTTTATGTAATTTATGAATTTGTTCCAGCACATCTTTTAATTCCTGTGTTTGTCAAAACCTCCCCTATATTACATAAGACGAGGAAATTTGGTACATCTATTTTTCCCTAAATTCTATGTGAAAATGCTCATGCAAACAAGTCATTTACCTTCATTTCAGTGTCCCTGTATTCTCATTAGCTTTCTTACTTTTCCCCAAATAGCCCACTGGACTTATAAAACCTCTTGCAGGCTTGCTGCTTCTTAATACTTGAGAAAATCTTGTTTTCATGTCAGGCTATCTGCCCCTCAAATCCTCTGTCATCCTTCTAATCTCCACTGTGTGCCTTAGCCACTGCGTTTTATCCCCATTGACTTCCCAAGTTAAAAATTCTACCTTCAGAAAAATACATGTTTGACTACACAAACTTCCTGCCCCTTCCCGTAGCCCTGTGGCTCATTTCTGCCTGTCAGCTCCCTTTTTTGTTTGGGATTATGCTGCCTTCTGTTGCGCTGTTATGGTTGCTCAAGTAGCCTCCATGCTGAGTCTAAGGATTTTAATTTCCTCACTTCTGACTTTAGGGTCTTTTTAACTAGCTTCCTCATTTTTTGTACAATCTCTCCCCTGAGGATGTTGAAGTTAATTATATTGTGGTCACTATTACTTAGTGGTTCAACTTTACTTACTTTTATAAACTAACTCCTGTATATTACTTGACGGGCTTTTCTTGACTTGGTTCTTTATGGCCCCGCGATTAAAACAACTAACATATGTATCAAAACATTTTTAACATCCCAGCAGAACTGACTGGAGCCCAGAGAAAGGTGAGCACTTCCAGGGGAATTACTAACGAGGAGCAGGAGCACTAACCCTGCTGAAATGCCACCCAGCCTTCATTAACTGTAAGACTAGAACAAATCCAACCTTTTAACGACGGCCCCATTTGGAGGCAGCAGAACAGGAGCACTCTGGTGTCCCCACCTTATAATTTTAAATTATACCACAAAAGTGTCAGAACCAGATCCCAAAGACCATTTCCAGCAGGACATTATCCCCGTTTTAGAGCAAGGAAACGGACCTGCACTTTCCTGTTTAAAGAACCTCCCTTGGATTTGGAATGGGTTGGCATTTCCCAGTTCATGGTATCACCTCATTGTATCTCCACCTTGTATACTTGCAGCAATTACAGAAATAAAATTGGCTTTTTTTTGTGAAGTCTAAAATGAACAACAATGTTTAGAGAAGTGCACTTTGGTGTGTGTTGGATTTTTTTATACCCTCCAATATGGAATGGAATCATTAACATCCAAGGACTAATTGAAGTAGCATCTAGAAATAAAGTAGCACTTTAATTCTGCTTAAACAATGCCTTTGGTTCCAGAAGAAAGCTCTCCTTTACTGTGAACCTGCAGTCTGTCAAGAATATTGCTAAGTTTTAAAAACTAAAGTAAACAACAGACACTAATCAATGACAATGAACAGATAACCCCCAAGTTAATCAGGAGTCCCTGCATTCTTAATAAAATGAGCAGATTCCTTCACCCCCCAGGACTGGACAGGAGGCACGTTTGGCCTGAACTCCTCACACTGAGGGGGAGCACAAACAGGAACAGGCAGATGTGGAACTCCCCCACCCTTGTATGGGGCAGGGGTAACATTGCTGCTCTTGTCTGAACACCAGGGCAGGAGGATCAGTAAAGGGGATTTGTGGGCCATCAATTCCACTTTATATTTGTGTGCTCAGAACAGCTCCTGGCTGCCTGGCACTAGCTGTTGCCAGAAAGGTAAATTGGAATGTCATGCTCCAGCAATCCTATGGAATTACACTCATATAAATTGAGTATAAATTACGTAAGACTCGGGCCCCCACTATTCAATCACTGTTCTGATGTTGAAGATTGGGGTCATTTGAATATTTGATCAATTTTCCACGCAGCCATTTGAATTAAACCTTGATTTTCACGTTATGTAGTCCTGTTTTGATATCACATACATTCCTGTTGTTGAAACAACCAGCTTACATCACACAAGTGCTATTTGACGTTTTTTTAGTAATAATTTAAAAATAATAGCTTATGACAACATGTTGTCTGATGACAACTTAATAAGTAGTGGGCCATCAATAGTTATCGTGTTCCCACATCCTGTGGCAGAAAGGATCAGCAGATCCCCCTTAGAAGGGCAGTGAAGCTGACACTGCTCGTGGTCTTTGGATTTATGGTCATTGCAGGGATTACATTTGAAGCCTGGCTCAAAACATGCTTTGTTTTTACATTACAAAGTTGTGGTAATTGCTACTGAAAACTCAAGATGGACAAAACTCAAACTAGGATGCCATTAATTCTGTGAGATGGGGAAACCCCAAAGAAAATAACACAGCTTACACCGACTTCATATCAAGATTTTATTATTCTTATTTTTTGAATGAGTGCAACAAAATATAAAATTAAATTTCGAATAATAAAGTTTACAAAGTTAGAAACACTGTATTTTATACATTCCTTGTTCTTCTGATCGTTCACTGATTTGCTCACGCCGTCCTTTCTTACTTCTTTTCTCATCTCTTTCTTTCCCCTTGCTTTCAAGCTCGCTGAGCTCACCAGCCTAAGCTGGGCACTACTGCACAAGTTTAGTATCATCAGAAGTAAGTACATACTTCCCTCTGCTCCAGCAACTTCTGTCTTGCTGTTCTGGATTTCTCCTAAGTGTCCTTGTTCTCCCAGGCTCATTAGCAACTTAGAGACTTGAATGCAGCCGTCTTATTTCCATCAGTGATCTCATTCCTTTCAGCTCGGGAGGGTTATCTCTTCTGTGACAAAGGCTATCTCAGGTATGAATAACTATTTTCATACTGGGCTTTTCCTTTAAATTTTTTTGTCTGGCTGGAATCACACCATCGTAGATTTTTGCCTCACAAATGTGGCTTCACTTTACAGAGCAGTAACGGTGCAGTCAGCACTCTGCCATCACAGCAAGGTGAGCAGAGAAGAGGAGCTCGGGTCAGTTCCTTCTTTATTACTGGCAGATGAAATAGTGTCTTCAGCTGCTTCAGAGCAAGAGCCAGGCAGTGTGTTTGCACTGAGGCAGGTGGAGAAGCCCCAGCCAGAGGGGTTTTGGTGGATGCGAGGAGGGACCACGGAGGAAAGCAAAGCATGGAGTGGGTAACCTACTGTTATTGTCTACCTGCAGTTAATTTAAAGCTGCCTGGGTGAAAATCTGCAGAAGGAAATACATGAGGCATTATCAGGTAGCAAATCAATGGAGTTCTGTTAGCTCTGGCAGACTGCAGGAAGAGGAGGATAAACACTGCAAAGGCACTTCCATCTATTTAGGACTGATTTAAAAGAAAAATTAAGGACCAGTGGTGCAGAACCTTGGCTATCCCTTGGGAAGATGAGTATTCCACATTTCTCAGGAGATCTGAGGTTTAACTGCACCTATTCCTCTGTTTTTTCTGTAGCCCACCTCCTGTTACCTTTGATAAGACACACGGGAAAATCATGGGCAATGATTATGGTTGTGGTCCAGCTTAACATGCTCTGGGTGGTTTAGTCCCTCAGTTTATGTCGTTTCCTCATAAAATTAGATAACCAATTCTCGTTAATCATCAAATATTCTGATGGGGAAGATGTCATCTGTTGAGAGACAGTAGCATAGGGAAATGTTTGCTATATTTAGATCTCCTTTCACTAAAAGATGAGGAGGTCATTTCAGGTCAATCATCCTGGGCTCTTTTCTTTAGGGGAATGACTCTCCAGCATGGCTCATTATATTAAAGGATTTCATGGGCCTGAGTTATAGCTATTGGTATAATGACAGGTATCAGAAATAAGAATAGTCATTTCTTACTTCTTTGTGAATGGAAAATGAAAAGGTCATTCAGTGTATGGTACTTCAAACACTTGAAAGGGAAGGTATTTTACTGCTTACTTAGCTTTTTAAAGGAAGCCTACAGAGGGTGGAAGCAAGGACAGGTAGCCTGAGAGGAATAGAGAAATTGTCTGAAGAGCCAGGGATCAGGTTAGGAAGGCTGAAGCCCTGACAGAATTAAATTTGGCCAGGATGCCAAGGGCAGCAAGAAAAGCTTCCATAGGTACAGGAACAAAAGGAAGAGTGGGGAAAGTGTGAGTCCTCCCAGGAAGGAGAAGGGAGACCCGGTTAGCCAGGACATGGAGAAATCTGAGGTGAGCCATGGCTCTTCTGCCTCGATCTTCACTGGCCCGTGCTCAGACCACAGTGCCCATGAGGCAGAAGGCAAAGGGACACGGAGAGTGAAGAAACCCCTGCTGTGGGACAAGATCAGGTCTGAGACCAGCTGAGGAACCTGAGGGTGCACAAGCCCACGGGAACTGATGAGATGCTTCCACAGGGCTTGAGAGAGCTGGTGGATAACACTGCTAAGCCACTATCCACCATATTTCAGAATGATGTGAAGCATTATGAATCCAGTGAAGTTCCCATGATGTGGGGACAGGGTGGTCAGTCTCACCTCGGTGTTGGGCAAGATCACAGAGCACACACTTATGGAAACTGTGCTGAGGCACATGGAAGATCAGGAGGTGCTTGGTGACAGCCAACATGGAAGCGTGGTCAAGGGCTTGGCTTGATACCTAGGTGGGAACCTTTTAGACGAAGCTTTATTTTTGATCTCTAAAGTCAGGATCATTTCCTTGCCGTTCCCAGTGGCTGGAATGCAGCAGGATTTCCCCAGTAAATTCTGGTTAGAGGACGCTTCAGAAGGTTGGTCCCTGCAGCAGAGGAAACAGTAACTGTGTTCTCATGAACATTTGTTGCCTTGAGTGTGATACATATTAAAACACAGGCTCAGCCAGTGTCACCAAATCCATCCAGAGCTCCATTTCTATGGTATTGAACTAGGGTCAATCTGGAAGCACCCTGAGGCTTTCACCAAGCTTTTAATTCCTGGATTATTTTCTTCTGCCTGAAGTTTCCCTTCTGCTTCCCTTTTGTTTGCTATTAATGCTTCATCTCTTCTGGGAGGGTGATTCACAGCTAATCAGCTCATCTATTCTGAGACACTCCAGCCCAGTGCCGGGCGCTGGAACCCTGGGCTGTCCTCGGGGGGCCTCCCTGTCCCTGCTGCCCTGTCACAACTGCCACACAATTGTCACCAACCACGGGGCCACAGGAAACACAACTGCACAAAGTGTGACTGGGGGGCCACAATGATTGTACAGCAATGTTTGCTTACACAAACACACCAGGTGACGCAGGGGGAGGGACACAAATGAGGCAGAGGGAGAGAAAAACTTCCTGCACTTGAACAGGAACATCTACATCATGATTCACATTTTTGTTTTCCTGTTGTCTTTTACACAGAAAATAAAATTTTCACCATTTGGATAAATATTTAAATATTCGGTGTCTATTTAGCTGAAACTTTGAATGAATTCTCCTGGTTTATTACTGACATTTGGAGAGTACAGGCCATGTTCTGTATCCGGAATTCTGGATCATACCTGACTATATAAAACAGAGTGCACCAAACAAATTCCATATTGAGTATCTGTTTTACCCTTCAGCTCAAAGAAATTCTGGACACTCAACCACTCCTCATCTTTCTGGTTTCCTCTGGCTTTTTACAAGCTCACACCTGTTTTATTAGGCAGACTTTTTAAAGTAGAGTTTCCACAGACTAAATTTGCAGTGTTCATATTGCCAGACCCATTAGTGTGGGGGTAGACACAACCTTATGATTTCCATACACATTCCCATTTATTTTTATTAACTAAACTCCTCTTTATTAACCGTGAGCCTGGGGCAGGTCATCCTCTTCTTGAAATACACAGTCATATTGTTTTTCAGATTGATTATCTCACACATAGGTTATTATCACATAACCTATGTGACTGTAATGTCTCTTTGTTGCTTTTGTCACTGATTTTAACAATATTTCTCTAAACTTACCTGCATTTGACCATTACACATATAACCTTCAGTGCTGGTTTGTTTAAAGGGTTAGGATACTCATGCTCTGAACACAGCAGCTCTGGTTACAAAGCTGCTTTGCATTGTATTTATATTTATTATTTTATATTTATTACTTGAATGAGGGTGGGATGGTTTTTCCAGCTCAGCCTCTCTGGGGAGTAAATGGGATATAAAAGTACCTCAGGTGGGATATATTCTCTCTATCCCATCTTTCTAGTTGGCCAGATTGTTCAGGCGAGCACTTGGCTTCCACAATGATTTGCAATTTAGAGGCCTTTTTAACCCAAATTTCCACTCCCTTAATTCCTCCCTGCAGATCATCCTCAACTCTAAAAAGTCAGAAATTTCTGAATTATGTTCGAAGTGCTCCAAACCACCCCAAAAACTTCCTGAAAAACATGTTTAATGAAATTGTTGGGTACCTGCTTCTTCCTGTTTGCCAGTCCAACACGACACATTTCAAAAGCTGTCTGTCTGCAGTTTCTGAGTCAATGTAAGCCGTGTTTTCAGCAGACTGCATTCCATCGCTCCTGCACTTTTTGAGACGTCTCCAGTCTCCTTTACGACCTTGCTTGGGCTTGTGATCCTCTTCAGGTCTTTTTTCACAGGTCATGGAATCAACGAGGCTGGAAAAGAGCATCGAGTCCAACCTGTGACCCAACACCACCATGTCAGACCATGGCACCAGATGCCACGTCCAGTCTTTCATTAAACCCCTCCAGGGGTGGTGACTCCACCACCTGCCCAGGCAGTCCATTCCCATGTCTAACCAGCCTTTCGGCAAATAAATTTTCCCCTGGTGTCCAATCTAAACCTCCAGTGGTGCACATTAGGACTGTGCCCTCTCATCAGCGCAAAAAGATGGACCTTTACCTGACTACACCCTCCTGTCAGGGCGTTGTAGAGAACAATAAGGTCTCCCTTGAGCCTCCTCTTCTCCAGGCTGAACAATCCCAGCTCCCTCAGCCGCTCCTCACAGGAATTGTGCTCCAGTCCCTTCACCAGCCTTCTCTGGAGGGAATGGCCCGGCCTGGCCTGGCTCAGCACAGCTCACAGCCTCTGTCTCTGCCCTTTTCCTTTGGTCCCTGGGCACCGGACGCCTCTTTTTGCCCTGCTGCGGGTTCTGTGCCCACCCATGGGGACGGTTCCCCTCAGCACAGGCCCTTCCCCGTGGACAGTCCTGTTCTCTGTCTGGCCGGGATGTCCATGGATGTTTCAGGGCTCGGGGTCACGCTGGCAGTGCCATCTCACCCTGTCGAGGGGTGCCTGATGATTCTGTCCCGCTGAGGGGACACAAAGAGGGCAGGGTCCCACTCATCCCAGCCCCGCTGAGCTTGCTGTCACCCGGGGCTGGGGCTCAGCACCTGGGCAGGGGCAGGGCAGAGCCTGAGGAGCGCTGAGGGAGCGGAGCCATCCCCGTCAAAATCTCCCCGAGGGGAGCGGAGCCATCCCCGCCGTGGGGCTCCCGGCCGGGGTCCCGTGAGGGGAGCGAGCCCCGGGCGGGCCGGAGCGCTCAGCGATGTCATTGCCGACACGGCATCACCCACGGGTGAGGCTGGAAGGCACCGCAGGGACTCGTGTGCTCCGTCCCCTGCCCAGGCACATGGCACAGGATTGCGCCCAGAGGGTTCTGGAATACCCGCAGTGAGGGACACCCCGCACCCTCTCTGGGACACCCGTGCACAGGACAGCAGTGCAGCCTCACGTTCGGGGGAACTCGCAGGGCACCGGGCTCTGTTCTGGCACGGCTCGGCACGGCTCGGCGGGCACTACAGCTCCTGGAGCGCTCCCTCAGCACTGGGCACTGGGTACTACAGCTCCGGGCACTGGGCACTACAGCTCCCGGGCACTGGGTACTACAGCTCCCGGGCACTGGGTACTACAGCTCCGGGAGCGCTCCCTGAGCACTGGGCACTGGGTACTACAGCTCCC
>WEKX01019709.1:945123-963681 GCA_013390025.1 Pitta sordida
GGGACCCCGGCGATCCCGCGGGCCCCGGGCAGAGCGAGGAGCGGACAGGGAAGGGGCAGAGCGCTCCGTCCGCCGCACGGAGGGCCCGCAGGGGCTGTCAGGGACCGTGCCCCGGGAGGGGGGGAGAGCCGGCCCTGCCTCGCACCCAGCGCTGCCGGGGCCGGGGCCGGGCGGGGCTGTCGGGACTATCGGGACTATCGGGGCTGTCGGGGCTGTCGGTGCAGGCCCCGGGCAGGGCGGGGGTGCTGGGACGGGAACATCTTCACTGCCGGCAGCGGCACCGCCGGCCCGGGGAGTTCCGAGCTGTGTGGGCAGGGCAGGAGGGGCCGCGGTGTGCCTGGGGTCGCTGCCGGGGCTGGGGAAGGACGGGAGGCAGGCGGGGGGTCGGTGTGCTGGGCCTGCAGGGCCGTGCCCTCCGTGGTTTTTTACTTTTCCTGGAACGAGTGGTTGATGTGTCGGTAAGCTCTGTTGGTGTGTTTGGTGTTGTCGAAGGTCTCAGTTCACTCCTGTGCCATTCCAGGAGAATTCGGTTCCCCCAGGACAGACAGAGGTGTGATAAAGCTGTTGCCACGCAGGGAGTGTTGACATCTCTGTGCAATAGAGTGAGAGACACAGTCAGGTTTTCTTTCATCCAGCAGCTTCAGCAGGTGCTGTTGAGCAGTTGTTTTTCCTTCTTGGGCACAGTGAGCCCACGATTACATTGGGCTTTGATTTCCCACTTCTGTTTAACTCCAGTACAAGACTGGAGGGGACACAGTTTGTGTGGGGACACATCTTCGTGTTCCCAAGCCCACGGGCTGGGTAGACAAAAGCCGGTGTGTGTTCAGCCAGGTGTTTCAGGACAATGTCAGCAGGTGATGAGTGTTGCTAGTGATGGCACCGAGGCACTGGGCTGAGCAGTTCCCTTATTGGGGCAGCTGGGAGTGTGAATGAGAAAACCATTTGCTAGTTGTGTGCTGAGGCACATCTTTCGGGATATCACCTGTGGGTGCTGGAGCCCCAGTGAAAACCCAGTAGTCAGATCTCCTCCTTCTCGCAATAGATTGGTAACTGTGAGGGTTATTTAACTCCTTGGCTCAGGATGCCTTGCATGCTCTCTGATAGACTCTGCACAGAACCTGTGCCTGTCTGTCAGTAACATTTCTGATGGGTGCAGAATAATGAGTCATTTGAGTGAAGGATTGCTCAGAGGAAAAGTATCAGTAGCTGCATCAGACCGAAGAGAAAGAAATCCAGGAATTGCCAGCAGTAGCTGCAGGCCAAAGCCGAGGTAGGCGGGGTGTTGGGTTACAGTGTCGGGTTAATCCTGGTGTGGCAGTGTGTCCCAGGAACGTGCCAGGGCTCCGTGCCAGCCAGGTGAGGCAGGAGATGGGATATACAACCTGCTGCAATCCCTGCCTTGCAAGGCAGCCAGGGTTCCTGGTTTGTTTTGTTTGTTTGTTTGTGTTTGTTTATTGATTATGTCAGTTTCAGTGGGGTCAGCGGAACTGCGCTGGAACAACACTCGTGTCTCTTTCCGGAGATAACAGACATGGGAAAGCTTTCAGATGTTTAACGTAAACTTTGCTGTGTACTGAAATGGAATGTTATCTACCTGGGGAATACCGGGCAGGAAAAGTTAAATATGTGGGAATTAATCAAGGCTTCAGCTGTAATTCCTGCATTGAGTTAGAGATTACAGGTTTCTGCTAATTTTTTCCTGTAACTAATCTCGTTACAGACAACTAATTATCAGGCAGTGTCAAGCTCCTCTCTTATACCTCAATTTCCAAGTTAGTATGAACCTGTCAGGAGTGCTGTTACATTTTCCAAAGTGCAGAGAAAAGTGCTCCTGACAGAACCGAAACAGGCTGTGAGTGTTTCCATCCATGCAGCTTCGGAGAAGGACTTGGTTTAATTTTTCTCTGCATAAATCTATTACAGTTGTTAAAAGCTAGAATTTCTGATTGTAAAAGGTATATAAATACCTTCTTTGAAATGTTACGTTACTTCAGTGTAAAACTGAATTTCGTGTTGATTGCTTTTGATTTGAGGCAGTTCACACAACCGGCATTTATCACAAAAGCATTATTTTCTAGTGCAGCTCCTTCCTAAATGTCTGTTTACAAAAAAGTATTGCATTTCCTTCTGAAATCACACAGTTCTCAAAGAAATGAGGTACTGTGTGTTTCTGTACATATATACTCTATGTTTGGGTGGTTTTTTATTGTGATAAGTGACTGTTGGTCTGCAAGTGATTTTGGAGGGGGGGGGGGAAGAAAACCTTGATGTGTGTTTGTCCAGGGCTCTGATGGTTGCAGGGGGTTGGGGGTTCAGTGCACAGGTGGCATTAGAGGGCTGCAGGTTCCTTTAACAGCCACAAAACTGGGCTGCAGAATGTGCATATTATGATGGTGTTTATGCTGCGTTTGCAAACTGTATGAACCCTCACAGTGACTTGTTTCCTTAATTCCACTGCAAAGTTGTAAAATGCCCACAATAAAACAATGGCTCCGTTCTCGTGCCGAGGTGTTGGGTGGTGAATGCAGCCTTTAATACTGAGGTTCTCACTTGGCAAAGCCACTTCAACTTCGCTGTTCCCAGGAATAAATGGACATTTGTCATGGAAAATTCAAACACAAAATGTGATGTCTTTTTGTCTGCAGGTTTTGGAGTACAGTCTGTGCTCCTGCCAGCTGTGTCACACAGTGCTTTCACTCCAAAGAGCCTGAACATGCACTCTAAAGTAATATTAAAAAGGTGTTTGTTATTTTAACCATTAGCTGTAAAAATATTATAAAATTTATAAATTTTAATTAAGGAAACAGGGTGCTAAAAATAAAGCCCTGAAGAGGGAGGGTGTGCTGGGGTTTGTGGAAGAAAGAACACGTTTGTGGCACTCCATGGGCATCGTTGTGTCCTCGTCCCAGACCCGCAGGGTTGGGATTTGCGGATCTTGTGCAGCAGCTGAGTGACACAGCGAGAATTATGCAAGTTTGGGTTCTGTTGCACAATAACAGCTGACTTTGGATTCCTCATAACTTACCAATGCAGTTTTCTGAAAAAAACCAAATCCCAGCTCCTTCAGACGAATCAGTGGGGAACTGGTGGCAAATTAAATTGCCGTTAATTGAATTGTGAAGCATTGTTGCTCCTGAGAGGTGCTCTGTAAAACTGAGGAGGGGGATCCTGTGCTACTGAAAGCCAGGGGAGCTTTGCTGCTGGTTTAAAGAGGTGTGGGGTTTGGCTTAGGGCCACTTGAGTTGGGCTGAGTGGGCCTGTGGCATGGTTGGAAATGTTTCCTTTAATCCCTTCTGGTGTTAAAGTCGGATTAAAAATAATGGAAACTCTCTGCAGAGTGAGCCTTGCCATGTTGGTGTGTTTGGTTTGAGGGGCTGGGTAAGATGAGTTTAATTTTTCAGATTATTATTCAGTTAGGGATTCTTGCTCGTGTATTTCTGGGGTTTGTCGTTATTTTCAGCCTGAGCTGTAAGGGAGTTACAAAATTCACAAGTTAATTATACCACAGCAGTTTTCTAATGTTAGCCTGCATTAACACAAGGGAGACAACATTATCACTATGGGAGCAGCCATAAATTTGGAGCAGTAATTATGCAATTTTGATTCTTGGCTTTCACCAGAAAGCCTAAGAATAAAGTGTCACATGCTCCGACCTGCAAAATCCTTATTTCAGTAACTAAACAATTACACTGTAATATGGGATGCTCTTTAATCTGACAAAAAATAAAATTCTGGAGTAGCTAAAAGTGTTAGGAATTAACTCAAAATATTCTTCCTTATATAATCACCTGCAGCCTGTCCATGGTTATTACACAGTGAAACGTAATCCCAGAGCGTCACCTGTGGAGTTGTGTTAGTAAGAGCTGAAAATACACACTGCAGCGTTGGTTTGGAAGTTAGACCATTAAGTCTGTACTTTTAGTAAAAAGTCTGGAGCAGAGTGAGTCTCTTTTGGTGTTTTGTAGCTCAGTTTGGAGTCACTCTTGGCTATTGCACCTATTTTTCTTTAATTTTATTTTTTTTGGACAAAAGGTAAAGAAATATTTTGATAGGTATCAAAAAGGTCTTCCTCCTAAACACACCTCTTAAGTTTCTCAGCAGTGTGTGTATGAAATGACTTTGCCTTCCCTTGGCTGCACCTTCTTTATTTTTCCTTTTTCCTGGCCAAGCGGGTGTCACCAAGTCGAACTCAAGGGTTGCAGCAATGAAAATGTGACTCTGGGCTTTTTCCCCCTGTTGGACAATGTGACTGTTTTCAGTTTGGTGAAAAGAGTATTCAGGAGTTGTTTTCTCTGAAAAACAATCCCTGTGTTTAGCACAAAGGTGATTTACTTTATTTGAAAATAAAACGGTGAGAAGAAGTTGCTTTTGTGAGTTGCACGTGTAATGAAAAGTTGCCCACGGGTGTGATGAGGGTCACCCAGGCTGTGAGCCAGGACAGGGCTGTCTCTGGCTCCCCTTGTCCCCTGGGCATGGCAGGAACCCTCTCTGGGAACCCCAGTTCTCAGTGTGCTCTGTGCTTTTTGTCCCCTTCAGGCAGAACCCCGAGACGACCTTTGAGGTGTACGCGGAGGTGACGCACTCCGGGATCAGCTGCCTGGGGAAAGGTACAGTCCTGCTCTGCACTTTTATTGTTTTTGTCTTTTAAAATAGAAATAACTTTCTTCATTAGGTTGAAAAAGTGCTTTTTCAGATTGGGAGTTTAATACAGAAAAATGCTCTTAAAACATCTCGTGTGGAATTTCTCTTTACTTCCTCTTTCTTCCTTGTTTACAGAAGTGTGTGTTTTTATCTGCTCCCAGAATTCTCCCCATAATCGAATTACTTTATCTAGAAATAAGGCATGGACACAGTTTGTGATGTGCTTAACTGTTTTTACCAAACACTGTTATCCAGCTGTAATTGCACAAATATTTTCCAATAATATTATTTTTGAGAAAGCTCCTTTGTTTTTGCCAGAGAAACTCCGTAAATTCTGAAACCAACAGGTCAGTGTGTTTGCGAATTTGTGTGTTTGTTGCACTTCTGTGTAATCTTTCCTTTTACATCAGCATTTGTTTGTTACAGTCTGCAAAAGTCCAATCCTGCAACTCTTTCCTGTCCTGCCAGAGCCTGCAGAGGAGCTGGTCCCACTGCTCTGTGCCATCACGACTGGTGGATGGAACTGCAGGAGCCCTTTTAATAACTGGCCTTTGTGTCTGCACATCTGACCTGGCTTCCAGTGCCAGAAAATCGGAACAAATTTGACCATAAACATTACATTGTACAGTACCAGTGTCTGGGTATAATCTTCTCTTTGAAGTTTGTTTGCATCCCCCTGGAGGGATTAATTCCCTGCTGTGGGAAGGTGGGTTAAAAAGCACTGGAAACTACTTTACAGGTTTTTAATTGGAGAATTTAGTATACATTTTGTTCTATAAACCAACTGATTCTGTGGGAGTTTCACATAGTTGTGTTCTTAGGTTTGTTGCGTGCTCTTGTGTGTGGAAAATCTTCTGAAATTCTTTTTAGGAAGTAAAAGTTTTTAGAATTGTCTTTACAACCCATGTATTCTGAAGTTACTAATTCTCCCTGAATAATCTTTTAAGAGTTTTTTCCCCAATGATTTTTTTTATATTTAAGAGGTGCTCCTTATTCTCAGAAGCCTCAGGTTTGTATATCCCCAAATATTTTGTCCTTCTGCTCTCAGTTTTGTTAGTCCAGCCCCTCACTCCCCTGGCCTGGGGAGAGAAGTGGGAGAGTGAAGGTGAGGAAGCAGCAAAGGATGTTTGCCCTGTGACTGTGAATATCAAATTAAAGCTTTCATCCATTCATAGTTCACTTGCATCTTGCTGAGGTGGGAGATCCAGACTCGTGTTCTCAACTCCTGGCAGACAGTTGCACATCCAAGTTGCTTCTCAGCTCATGTAATTGTTAACGGTCCTGCATTAAATGTTTGGTTGGTAACTTTAGAAATTGAGGAAACCAGCGTTTTCCATTCGCTGTCCTGTGGGATGACCCAGGCTGGGAGAGTCCTGGAGGATGGTTGTGTTCACCCACAGAGCTGGCACTGCCAGGCCCGTGAGCACCACATCTTGGGATCCCCCAGGGCTGGGAACTGCCCTCCTGCCCTGGGCAGGTTCTGAGGTTCCCAGACATTGGACCGCAGGAGGAAAAACTGTTGTGGGCTCCAGGAAGGACTCGATAAGCTGGAAGAGGCTCAGTGGAGGGCCATGAGGAGGGTGAGTGAGCTGGAGCCCTGCTGTGGGAGGAGATGAGGGAGGAGCTCCCAGGCGACCTGAGGAGCAGCTGTGCAAACCCTGTGAGGAGTCCATGGGGATGGGACACCCAGGACAAGGTGCAGTGACACGGAATCAAGGGATGTCCCAGCAGGTATTGGAGCAGGTCACTCAGGGAGGCCATCCTGCCTGTCCTCTCCAACCTCGGAGCTTGTCAACACCCACTTGTTGCCAGCCTCAGCAGCCTGGTGTGACCTCACCCCTGCCTTGTCTTGGAGCAGGAGATTGGACTAGAGACATCCCCACGTCCCTTCCAGCCTGAGTGATCCAAAATCTGAGTCACAGAAATGTAAACTTGATGATCATCTGGGGGATGTTTTGTACCCTTAAGAAGGTACAGAGAGAAAAAACTGCACTGAGCTGAAAAAGCCAGCCCTGTTTGCTTCCAGTGCAGGCAGAACTCTGCCAAACCACAATGAGATGTGTGAACTGAGAGAGGAAATGATCCCTGGATCAGCTCGCTGTCCTTTCCCCTCAGGATTGTTTAGAAATAACCATCATCTGTGCTCAGCTTTGTGTATTTTTGGCATGTGAAGCCTTTGGTACGTTTACAATTCCAGCGTTCAGTTGCATCTGAAGGCAGAGTTGGTGGTTTCCTTTGTTGTGTTCATAGATCTGATTTGGAAACTTGAGGATTTTTCTTACTGAGTCACTGTAAGTAAATGCGATTTCTTTGTTTTGAGAGCTGTGAAGCAAGATAGCTGCAGCTGTGACTGGCAACGTTAAGATGAATATTTGTTATTAAAATTACGTTTCCTTAAGAGAAGATGACACTAAACCAGTTTGTTTGTGGAACCTGGGAATTCCCCTTAGCTGTCGAACCTCACTCAGTGTGTGTGAGTTTCATTTGTTTTCTTTTGAAAGAATATTTGGTTTCTTAAGATTGTATGAAAATACAAAACTGCTTTTATCTTAACTTAGTTTCCACTCCTTTATTTAAAACAAAAAATGATTTAGTCTGTCTGTAATTCAGAATTTCATTAGTTAATATTTCACGGGTACATTGATTGATGTTCATCAAACAGAGGCTTTTGCTGTTGGCCCTGACAGGGGTGTGGCTGTGCAGGCTTGCTCTGCTCTGGAGCCTGGGGCCTTCTCACCCAAAGTGAGAAGCAGCAAACTAGAATAAAAAGAACAAGAGCTTGCGTTTCTCCAGTGGCAGCACGTGGAATTTATCCAGTGAGAAATCTCTGCTGTGTGTGTCAGGTGTAAGTGTGTCAGGCGTAGGAACTTGGCAGGTCTGGTGCTTCTCACCAGCTCCCACACACTTTCAGGGGAAGGAAAAAACAGTCATGGCTTTATTTAAGAAATGGAATATTTTAGGGGAAAGATTGATCAAAAGTAAAACCTCGTGAAAAGGGAAAAAAAAAGGCATTTTATGAGGTTGTGATTTGTGTGTTTGTCGTGGCATCTCAGGGCAGTGAAACTTCACAGAAATTGAAGCAGCAAATTACAAAGGACTTGCATTGTTTCTTTACAAGTGATACAGCACTGAAGCACTTCTGGAAATCCAGGCGACCAAAGTGCAACAGCTTCCCATTTTTTATTAACTTCAACCAAAAGATTGTTTTGTGGGTTTTTTTGAGATGCAGAAGTAGAAAGAATCTGCGAGGAGTTTTAGTTTAAATACCTTTGTAAAGGAAGTGAAAGCTTACTACTTGTGAAATTTTTTTCTTTCAACTTTCAAAGCACTTTATGATCTTAAAACTGCTGCAGATCATTCATCAGAAATAGGATGTGACAAATTTCAGGCTCTTGCTGGACCTCAGCCAAAGATTCTCCCTTGTTAGATGGGGCTGTGGGGAGGATTGTAGTCTGACTGTCAGACTGTTCATGTGGCAAAAGAGAATTTGTTAGTCTAAAGTAGCCGATCAAAATAGTCTCTGAAGTGGGAGCATTTGAAAGTAAATGCTCTCGGAGTCGGACACCCCCTCCGCCCCTGTCTGCGAGGACGTACCAAGCTTTTGTGTGGGGTTTTTGTGTTCTTGCCAAAGCAGACATTATAAAAGTATGTCAAATCTGTAGCTTTACCATGCAGTGTGCCAAAAGGCCCTTCTCTCCAAGGACCTCATCTTTCATCTTTTTGTGAGTGTAGCATAAATTCTTGCTGTGTGTTCAAGGAAAAAGCTGAAATGGTTTAGTACAACTAAAGGATTTCTTTCTTTTTTTTTTTTAACCATGGTAAGTTAGAAGCCTAAATGCGACTGCATGGACAAAGTGTGAGTGTGTTAGAGTTTAACAAATGTTCACTGGATTAGGAAAGGAAATGTAGTTTATGCTACTTCTTTTATGACAGAATTTAAAAGGTCTTGCTGTAAGACTCGCCATGTGCTTCTTTCTTTTCTGGAAAACATACCACTAAGTTGAAAAGGGAGATGAATCTTAGAAGGAAACTATTAACTCCGAGGTAGTTTATCATTGTTTGAGTGAAAGGATGACATTTGCATTTGAATTGGCTCTGAGAGTAGCATGTACTACTAATCTTGTTCCTACTAGAAGCTGGTGAGTAGTTTAAGTACTTCCTTCTTTACTTTTCATGTTGTAGCCGTGGGTTGTAATGGCTCTTTCCCTCCCTGCCCCCCTTCCCAGCAGATCACAAATGTATAACTTAAACTAATCCACCTCCTTAACTCTGCTGGGAGAAGTCAGCCCGTACTGGGGCCCTGCGATGACTGTGCCGTTGTCACTGTGGTTTCTGGGCAGGTTTCTGTCTCTGCGCAGGAGATAAAGCTGCTCCTCAGGCTGGAACAATCGGATGAGAGAGCAGGGCAGTTCCTCCCCTATGGATGGAGTGTTTCCTTGGACAGAGGCACAGGTACTGCGGAGGGAGCTGGCCACTCCAAGGTCTGTGAGCCTCACCCATGCACCTTGCGGAGCAGCCTTTATTTTGTAAGGTGAAGACATTTTCTTGGTTCAATCCAGCCCTTTCTGTATTGAGAAATGAGGAACACGCTGAAGGTTTAGGAGTAACAAAGGCAGTGCAGAATTCACGTCTCTTCCAATGAAATAAGGGCTGAACATGGGCTGGAATTCCGGTGTCACAAGTTCTCCTGTCCCATCTTTCCCCTGTTACAGAATGGATTTCCTACAGCAGGATTGGAAAAGTCACCAAACCGAAGTAGATGGGTGGTATTGGGGAATTCTGATGCTCCTAAGCTGCTGCTTTGTTTTTCTGTTTCCATTTGACTGCCTTGCTCCTAAGTACAAACCAGGCAGAGGATTTTCCCAAGGCGCTCACTGGGGCTGCGGTGTCTGGGTGAGGCAGGAGCCCTGCCTGGGCTGTGGTGTTGGAAGACAAACACAGTTTGGTTTTGGCAGTGTAAATGGAACACAGAACTCAGTCCGAACACAAACTCACTTGGTGAAAAAATATTGGAATCTAATATAATGCAAGTCATGATAAATTTTATCTTAACCCATTTTTAGGCACGTTCATATCTGGTGACCCCCAAACCACTAATACCAAGTGTCAGTGAATGTTGTTTTGTGGGAAGAGAGCAGTTTGGCATTTTTGCTTTCTGCTTTAACTACTTCTGTCTGCAGTTTTTTTCTGTCTCACAAGTATTTACTAATCTGCACTATATTGCTATGCTGGCACTGTTTAACTCGACAGAAAAATTCAGCCCAGAGAGTCTCACTCACAAGACTTTAAACTCTTTTGTTGATTTTTATTTTTTTAAAGGAGCTTGACATCTTCATCAAGTTCACAGTGGGCCTGCTTTGTTTGCTTTCTCTTGAATGCTTGATAAGATTTTTCTTCTATTGTTTTGTGCAGCAAGGACAGAACTTGCCATGGCTGAGGTGGTTTTTTTGTAAATCCACAATATGGTCATTGTCTGCTGCTGAATAATTGTGACTGCTTTTTGTACAACCAGAACTAAGGCTTTGGCTGTGAACAGATTCCTTCTTAGCGTGAAAAGAGACTAATCCATGTAAATACAGCCCCAAAATAAAGCTTTACAGAAAAAGGGAAAGGCTGCTAAGCAGGAGGGCAGAGGTCAGCAATTTAACCTTTAACCTAACAAATAAGAAGCATGAAAGTTCCCGAATTGGTTTACAAAGGCAAGCTCCTGTGATCTGTCAGTTTTTCTTTTCATGATAGAGTTGGGTGAGAAAACTGACTGACAGCTAGTGCCTTTTTAACTGCAGGTTGGAATTAACTGCTAAACTGAAACTTTCTTAGGGAGCCTTTTCTCTAGTGATTCTAACACATTATTTTCATTCACGAGCTATACTCGGAGTTTCCCTTGAATTTAGGGATGAATTTGAGTGGTTGTTCCTTTTAGAGAGTTCTTGAGAGACTCCATTTAGATGCTCCATAATACACTGTACCTCTGAAACATTTAATATTTCAGGATTTGAAGCGTTTAGGAATTTGGTGCAGCACTTGTTGCAATTAACTCTCTGTTGATGTGCTGCTTTAGGAGCACAGAGAGATTGTACTTGGAACAGAATCAGTTGCTGTTGAAGGGGGGATGACTTTATTTAACAGAGTCATTTTAACTTTAGTTCATTCTCGGTCACTTTTATTTCCAGGGTGGTTGTTTTTGTTTGTCCTCACTCAAACAGGTCATCTGGTCAGTTAGTGTTAACATTTAACTTGTGCTTGGAACTCGCAGTTAACCCAGACATTTCTGCAGAGAACTTTCAGTCGGTGTCATCCAGGTGAAAAGCAAAGTAGTAACAACTTTAAAGTCGGCTCCCTGCAGGTTTGAGAATAGCGATTTTGGGGTGCAGTCCCAGCCGTGACACACGTGTGTCCAGCGGGTCGGATGGTGCTTCCCGTGGATGTTCTGGGTGTGGGATGTGTGTCTGTGCTGCTGTGCAGGTTGGCAGTTGTCCCGCAGCCCTGGCAGAAGTGCAGCACTCGGGCACAGCCAGGCTGGGGAAGCCGAAGATGAACCAGCCCTGTGTTGTTAGCGGTTCTCTTTGTTGCAGGAGCTCCTCGGAGGAGGGAAGGTAAACTGGGATTCCAAAGGAGGCCTGTCGGAGTGCCTGAGGCAGCAGTGCCCCGCGTCTCTGGGCTCTGATGTTCTTCTGTCAGGAACAAAAAGCCACCTTGTCAGGGTTTCTTTTGGGGTTTTGTTGGGTTTGTTTTGTGGTTTGTAGGTGGGGTTTTTTTTTGCTTTGTTTGGGTTTTTTTTTTTTTTTGAAGATTGAAACAGAGTGATGGTTTGAGGTTAGATTAGTATCAAGTAAGTGTGAAATGAATGCAAGACTATTGTTTCACTGCAGCAATGATTGTCACAGTCAGAAACCAAACCAAAACAAATCCCAACCTGCACCTTTCGTGTTGCCAGAGAGCATTTCCATTTTGGTCCTGCTGGAGCCAGTGAGCTTTGGGAAACTGCCTGTCAGAATTCCAGACCCTGACAGATTATTGGCTCTTGGGAAGAAGATTTCTTTGTCTTTTTTAGATGGAAACGGCTTTTTTGTACACATTTTAATATTATTTGTTCAATGGAAGAGTGGACTGGAAACCAAGGAAGTTGAACTTCAGTATTGAGGATGAGAACCTTGGATGGAGGGATGGGAAGAGAGAGCTGACAGTGATAACTTGATGTGTGGAATGGGTTTCAGTTTGGAGAGTTTTTTCTGGGCTCTTCCATGACTGGCCAGTTGGGGAGTAATGTTTTCTAATTTGATGGACTGACATGTAAAAACAATAGTCCAATAAGACCAGACTGGGTGGAAGTCCCTGGTCCCATCCTAATCTGTGTGGGAAGTTCAAAGATGTGGAGCAGGAGTGGAGGGTCCTTTTCACTGGCCCAGATGTCACTGTGCCACAGTGGGGGAAACAGGAACTTTTAGAGGTGCTTTTAAAGCAGTGCCTTGGGTATTGTGGCCAAAAGGAATTTCCACACCTGGAATCCGTGCTGGGATTTTAACTGGTGGTGCTGGGAATGCCACTCCCAGCTCCCACGGCATTCCACAATCCCCTGACTCAGTCCCATAGCGAGTTCCTGAAGAATCATTTCCACGTTTTGTTGCACTCAGGAGCCCTGAATGTGGCGCCCAGTAATACAGTAACTACAGCTTCTCCTTTGGAGAGCTTTCTGCTCTGCTCTGCTCTGCCCTGGCCATGGGATTAGGTCCTTCCCTAAATCATCCTGAAGCAGTTCTGTGTCCAGACTCAGTCCTTGGGACGCAGCGAGTATCAATCACACGGACAATTAAAATGGGGCATTGACATGTTTTTAAAATAGCCATGCATCTCAATTCTGTTTATCTCAAAGTTTTAAAAACCTAATGACCTCATTGCAGCTCGACTATAATTACCATGTTTAAACTTCTATGCATTTTTTAGTTTAAACAGCCTTTGTGTTTTTTTCAAACCAAAAGAAAATTAATGAGAAGAGACAAAGAGACATCAAAGAGGTTTTCCCTCTGATTGCAGTGTTAGAAGTTTTGCCTGAAAATAGGTTACATTTCTTCTGTTTTCAGCTGAATCCTCATTAACTTTACATTTTAATGATGTCCAGAGCAAATTATACGATTATGGGAGATGCCTTAAAGGGAAGCTTAAAGGACACCTTTTTAGTGTTTGTTTCTTTATCGGTGGCAGTGTTTGCACCAGGATTATAAACAGCGTTACACTGCTAAAAGTGATTCCAAAACATATCAGGAATATCTTCCATTTCTGCCATGTATCTGGTAGAAGTGTCTTTATTTAATATTTAACACAAATCCTGGATATTAGGGGGGATAGCTTCATCTTTGTAGAGGAAAAATGTAAATCAGGTCCTTTGAAAGTGTTTACAAATTACTTGTACATCTCATACTCAGTTTCATTTATAATGATAAAGTAAAATGGAGACACGATTTAGCAAAGTCTCCAAATTTTTATTTTCTTGAACGTTCAGTGGAGAAGATTACTGAAACATTAATAAAGTGATGGTTTGTATTTTTACAGTGGCATAAATCATTATTGGTGGAATTTCAATTTATTCCATTTAGGAATAAAATTACCCTGTATTTGGTGCACGTTCAGGAGCTGAACTGAGACTGGGAGCAGCTGGAATGGAATTTCAACACTCCTCCACTGAAATCTGTGGTGGTTTAGTGTCCTGCTGGATGGACACACAGCTCTTAGGGAAATGACATTTTTCCTTCTGCATTGAGCTCAAATGAATAATTTTTTGCTGAATAGGGCCTGATTGAATTCTTCCTCCTTGGTTTATACTGCTGTGTCCATCATTAGTAATGACTGATTAGAGCAAGAGGCAGAAATAAAACTGAGCTTGGCCTTTCCATGTCAATATGGTTCTTACATCTTCTGGTTTAGATGCATTTTCTGTAGAAATTGGTCAGAAACATGAATCCTCCTGGTCAGGAGTTAAGGTACCCCCAAAGTGCACCTGCAGCCTGGGGTGCCCTGGGTGGGGCTGAGCCTCTGCAAGGTTTGGCTCTGTCAATGTGGAAAGTGCCGATTTAAGTTCCTGGTTTAACTGGAACCTTTCAGGTGTGATGCCTTCTGATGTGACTTTATTTTGAAGGCTGTGTTGCTGAGGAATAAAAGGTTGGGTTCAATTTGCTGCCTTTGCTCACCTTTATTTTATCATCAGATAATTTACAATCCTCAGTTGAGGTGCTCAGCAGACCCACTGCTGAATAGCTTTAGCTGAGTGAAAGATGTGCCCGTTACTCTGATTTCCCCGGCAGCCAGGGTTTTGTGTGGAGTCACATTAGCCCTGCAAACATGGAATGTTGTTCTCCCAAGTGTTTGCAGCCAGTTGTGTGGTAATGATAGTGCAGGGCTGGAGCATTCCAGTCATTCATGGCCTGTCCTCCCTTTCTCACAGGGCTCTCTTGGCTCTTCTGCCTTATTCCTTTGCCTTTGTTGTGGTCAATTCAGTCGGGGTAATAGCGGAGACTCGCTTATTTTTTGCTTTAATAAAGAGTTATGTTAGAGATATAGTATAACAGAGATGAGAGCTATTTATGTCCTGAGCTATTGATTTTTAATTAATGTTGCCTGGGCTCACGTTGGCAGAATTGCTAACAGCTTGTGGCATTTTTTAATTCACATCTTCTTTTTTGGTATTTTGACAGTGTCATTCATATCTCATGAAAAAGTACCTCGTCAGGTTAAATGTGTTAAAACACCGAGCAGGGGAAAAAAAAGGAGAGAATGGAACATAGGGCTGCCTAGAAACCTTGATCCACTGCCAAAGTATTTAAACAATTTAGTGTTTTGGTTTTCTAGCTCCAAGCTGCTTCTCAAATCCCTTGCTAATTAATCCAGTTAATTCTTTGTAGCCTAACTGTATGCAGGGCTTTTTCTGGGGCCTCTGTGCTGAGAACCCTGTTTTGTTTGAAGCAAACCTAAGCTGTGTTATAAAGGTTGGAGTAATAAAGTGAGTACTTGCAGATGTAAATACAGTGTTTGGAGCCCTTTTAAAAAGAGTTGTGTTTGTGTGGGTAACTTCTAATTTAATCTTTCACGTTTAAAAATTAAACATATATGCTCGTCTAAAAAGATGGGAAGGGCTTTGTCCTGACTTTGATCACTTAGGAAAAGGCTGTGGAACAATTGTGCCATGGAGCATCAGTGTTGTGGTGCTGCAGCTACTGGTGTGTGTTTATATTTCAGCAAGCAAATAATTGTAAATATTGTTCATTTCTTAAAATGGGTGGTTGGATATAGGGCAAATAAGAGTTTCTCAGGAAGGAGCGTTTTTAGAAACGACCTGTTGATACTTGGAATTGTTTTGATGAGAACACACCGGTGGTGTGAACTCCGGCCTGGAAGGAGAGCAGCCAGGGAGCAGAGAGCTTAGAAACCCCCATGGATGGAGGTGGGATAAGGAGGATGGGGCAGGTTGTGCCTGGGGATGGGTGTGTGGGTCAGTCTGGGCACAGAGATTGCGAGTGGATTGAAGTCACTTCTGTAGGTTGCCTTTGGAACTGGGGGTCAGGGCAAAGGATCCTGTGCTGAGGGTGGGCAGGCTGGACTGGCAGAGCTGCAGAGGGCTGCAGGTGTTCTTGGGGGGCTGTGGTTGAATAGGCTGGGATGGGAAAGAGAAAGGCAGTTAGTGACATTGCAGGGTTTGTGTACACCTGGGTTCCTGGGCTGGCTGGATGTGAAATGCTCACAGCTACACCAGTCCACTCCTCAGGAGCATTTGGGCAGCTGAACACGTGCTGTCCTGCCTCTTGGAAGTACCCGATCTTTTACTGTAGGAACTTGCACACCTTCAAGTTCAGGAGTGAACTGGTGACCGTGGAAACCCTTGGTGAGTTGAAATCCTGTCACACCCGGGTCTCTGTGCTGTGAATGCAGGAGGATGGAGCTGCAGTGTGGAAACCACAGCCAGAGCACCTGAGTAATGACTCCCCCAAACGCTCCAGAGGTTGGGCTGACCTCTGGTGATAAGGGCAGGGATGAATCACTCGCTGCATGATGGGTGAGTTGTGTCTCACAGAGAACAAGGCTGAGGTTTTCACACTTGCATCTTGGACACAATAAGACTTTTCAGTTTCAGTGCCATATGAATAGCTAAAACATCCTGAAACAGAGACATGTTGCTCAAGAGAAGGGCAGTTTCTCCTTTCTCAGTACAGCACTTGGAGTGCTCATGGTTGGCTACGACACTTGTGTTCCCCAGGCTCTTCCAGTCGGCTCAGGTTAATCCAGGTGGGATGGTCCCTATGGCAGTGAACAGATTTCTCCAGGACTGGATGTATTTCCCTGACAATATGTCTGTCTGAGGTTGCTATGGCTGGGGAATTCTGGAAAGAGATAAAGAAACCCCACACAATTGTAAAATGGTCTCTAATGCACGGAAAAGGTGCTATTAACAAATTTAAATGGCCAAACTGTCATTAAAACTGAAAACAAAAATGGCAAAAATAAAGCACTGGAAAATGTTTCTAAAACTCAAAGTACCATTTTGTAGCAGTGAAAAGCCTGTCGGTGTGTTGGAAAATACTGTTTGTTTTCATTAGCAATTCCTTCAGGTTTTGTAATGCAGTTGATTGCCATGGCCACGTTGTTCCCCTTAACACAAGATTGTTAAAAAGCAATGTGGCATTAAAATGCTATTCCTGGTTTTCTTCAAAACAAATTAAAAATTACCTGGTTGACGCAGGAAAGCAGAAAATGCGACATTATGTGAACATTTCTCATGGATTAATTAATTAATCAGGATTCGTTTTTGCTGCATGTTACCTAGATGGGGTGAAGGCCTTTTTATTTTCCTTCCTTTATGGCCCTGAGACTTTAGAAAAACCTGAGCTTGTAAATCCTGCCCCGTGTGGTATTGGCACCTCCAGATTGTCACATTTAAAGCAGGACATGAAATATTAGTTAACTTGCTTTCCTATTTCCAGGACAGGGAGGGCTTGCCAGCTGCTGTGGAAGGGAAGGGACTGTCACCAGGCAACTCTGCTGTCTCAGAGTATAAACACAAAGGGGCAGGAGAGAAACAAACTCAGTATTCATGGCCTGCCCACTTGGAACATATCTCTATTAAATTTATAGAGTGGTGAAAAGGTTATGAGAAAAAATATACTGATCAAACACAAATAAATTTAAAAAAAAAATTATTAAATCTTAAAAAAGCCAGTTAAAGTAGGTGTTCCCATTCAACTTCTGCATTTAAACTCTTTGGTGTAATTATCACAGGCAGCCTGTAGAATGTTTTGAAACACTTCATATTTCATCTTATACAGCAGACTTCGTGAATTGCTTGACCATTGAAGTATGATTTTACCTAATTATATTTTTTGCAAGTTTTAGCCACTGTATAATTCGCTGACTAAAATTATGGGTGGTGGGAAAAAGAATTAAACCCATAATCCATTGAAAATGTGCTGCTCTCAGGACTCCCGGAGTTTGGCTTAGATTTGCAGGAGTGGAACATTTCTGGGCTGGGAGGAGAACAGATGGTTCTGAGGAGAAATATCCCCTTAAGTGCAGAGTAAAGCCAAGTGAAAAGGTTCACCCACCGTGCCTTAATGTGGGCTGGAGGTATCACCAGAGTCATTAACCAGCGCAGGGGAGAGAGCTGGGGAGCTCCAGTGAGGAGGGGAGAACCATGGAACAAACAGGGTTGCAAAGAAGGACTTGCTTTGTCTCCTGGGTTTGATCTGTGGTAGTTTATTTCACCTCGATCTTGTGCACCCCCTTCTTATAATTCTAGTTCTGTCAGGATGAGCAGGTTAAACATTACTCTGGACTGAAAGGTTTCTGCTCTTCTTTGTGAAGAGAGAATTCTGAGTTTGCTGATCACTAAGCGTGTCCTCTGCTTTCAGACGTCTCCTGAATCTTGTGGTTTAGAATGTTAGTAAAGAGAAATTAATCTGTACCCTTAAACAACTGATTTTTTTTAAAACTGAAATGTAGGTATGGATGGAACAAAAGGGATTAGGGGTTTAACAGAGAGGCACTTCCCCAGTTATGTTTCATATATTGAATGCCCTGTGCTTGCAAGGTGAGTGTTTCACAACTTCCACTGAAGGAATTGGTCAAGTTTTGATTTAGCCCAGCCCCATTGCACATGAGAGGCCAAGGATGTAAATAACAGCAGCTAAGATGGAATATGTTGCCCCATTAAAGGGTCTGACTAAATGCCCTGTGTGTGCCAGGCTGGGCTTGACGTGACCCCGAATTACTGGGGAGGAGGAACCCTGTGACCAGGAACCCAGTGTAACCTCTTCTTTTTGGAAAAGGCAATGAACAGTTTTCCTCACTTCTCGCCCAAGAGACGAGGGTTGTTTCTGTTCTGCCCTGGAGTTTTTTAACAGGCCTGTAAAGTGAATGTAAGCAAGAGCCCTTTGGATGGAAGGTGGCTTTGGCTGCTGGAAGCTCTGAAAGTCTCGGATCTCAGGTTTACTCTGAGTGGGTCAAAAAGCTGCTGCTGCTCCAGTGCCTGCACTGGAAAACTGCTGTGGGGGGTCAGAAAATCAGGACAGAGCTCCACAACCCGTGTGTCAGAGCTGTTACCCCTCCCCATTGCTCTGTTCTGGAGAGCTGTGTATGGTTAAGTAAAAACCCGGGAGGAAGTTCTACCTTAACCTGCTTTGTTTTGGAAGGATTTTTAAAAAAATACATCCAGGATGTGTCTGAACACTGCCCAGGAGAGTTTTGCTCCTCAGTGCCCCTCTGGCTCTTGGTATGTTAATAATATAAAAACAATTAGGGAAATCACAGTGATTTATACAGAATCAGTAAGGTTGGAAAAGACCTTAGAGATCATCGAGTCCAACCTATCACCTATTACCTAACCTAGCCAAACCTGTTACCTAACCTATTACCTAATTACCTATCCTGTTGCCA
>WEKX01019709.1:965054-970054 GCA_013390025.1 Pitta sordida
ACACACCGGGACAGCCTGCTCCTGTGCCTTGAAAATCTCTTTCTTGAAGTACTCCCAGCTATCCTGGGCCCCCTTGTCTTTAAGAGCCACCTCCCAAGGAACTGTCTTAATCAGTTCCTTCAATAACCCAAAATCTGCCCTATGGAAATCCAGCTTAGCTGTTATACTGCCCCCCCTCTTTGCTGCACTGTTTATTGTGAATTTTATTATCTCATGATCACTACATCCCAAACAACCTCCAACATCCACATTACGCACCAGATCATCCCTATTTGTGAAAAGCAGGTCAAGATAAGCCCCACCTCTGGTGGGCTCATTAACCAGCTGGGATAGGTAGCAATCCTCAATACACTCTATGAACTTTCTGGACTGCCTTCTTTCTGCTGTGTGAAGTTCCCAGCAGACATCAGGCAGGTTGAAGTCGCCTAGATTTGCTTAATGTGTTCTGGTTTTCTCTCTCCCTTCCTGTTTCCTGTGATGTATATTTTATGTTGCCTTTGCTCCGAGTCTTTCCTGCTTTTGCATCACTTTCCTGAACTCTGAACAGCATTTTGTGTGCGAGCTACAAACCTTGTATTCCATTTCTAGATTAAACTGTTGTGAACGTGTTTTCTTGTACCAGTGACGTTTGTGGCAGGGCAGAATTCCAGACGTTCTGTTAAGGGACAGGGCAAACTTGCAGGTGTGTGTTTTGTGACACGAATATCAGTGTGTGTGTGGGTTTTCTCTCCCACATTTCCTCCACCCCTCATTCCCTTCTCCCCCTCCCTGGATGGTGTGGCATCCTGAGGCTGCAGCTTTTGGGGCAGCAGGAGTGTGGGACACCAGGGAGTTTGCAGAGCTGGGGAAAGGAGTTTGCCTTGCTTTGAGCTGTGCTGCGTAGGCAGGAGAATGTGGAGTGGGTGTTACTCTGGAACTCCAGTTCATTTGAGAGGGATTGCAGCTCTTAAAACCTTGGAGGAGTGAAGGAGGTAAATCATTTAGCATGATGAGTGTTAAAAATGAAGTGCTGTTCACTCGTGTTTTTCCATTTGGAATTGGTGTATCTGAATGATTCGTAGCCAGTGTGGATGGAACTGGGTGACTTCCATCAGAAAAGCAGGTTGGTTTGTACTGGGAAGTATTTCCTGGTAATTTTTTGTTAACTTCCCTGGTTTTGTAATTTCCATACAATTCCAATACAGACCTGTTTGAGCTGTGCTATTTTTGGAAGTAATGAAGCATGCCTTTTTTAAAAGCAAAACTCACTTTATGATGCAAGAAAAGTTGAGAGTAAAAGAGCAGCATAGTTACACTAATATGCCATTGTAGCATGTTCCCATCCTGTCATCTGGAAAATTAAATCAGGTTCCAGCATGGATTAACATCCAGACTTGTGAGGAGGGGAAGGTAGTGTCTTAAATGCCATGAAATTGAACAATGGGATTATACAGTTCACGGCTAATTTCAATATTCTGCTGTATTTGGCTTTTTGTCTGTAGGGAGAGGCAGGAGTAGCTTTTAGAACCTGGAAACATTCACGTGTTTAATGAAACAAGAACAATAATAGCTTGAATGTGGTTGAGCAAGTGCTCCACATAATGCCCAGGGTGATGTGGAGGGCAGAGGGCGAGTGTTGGCCCCAAGAACTGCCCTCACCTGCCGTGGGGCTCAGTGGTTTGTGTGGCATGGCCGGCACTCAGATGGTGCTGTCCCTGAGAACCCTTCCCAAATAAAACCCATCTTCTGCCGCCCTTGGTCGTGTGAGCAGTGAGTCAGTTGTTCCCTTGGCAGCTCCTCTTCAAGTCGCTGCAAAGGGAGCCCCGAGGGTGTTCCATGGGTGAGTTCCAGCCCTGCCCTCCCCGGGCCAGGGTGTCCCAGTGACCAGGGCTGGCACAGCTCCAGCTTGGTGGCCAACTGGGATGTGATGGGCAGCAGCTGCTTGGATGGAGCTGTATCCTCTGGGAAGAGGGTTTCCAGTCTTGTGTGTCAGGCTGGTAAGTGGATCCCAGCAAATTCGTGTGATGTGCCACTGGTTTTAAGGGTTTTTAAACCCGAGCGTTAGGAATAAAATCGACTTTTGTCCTGGTACCAGTAGGTTAAATCTGTTTGTGACAGATGGGTTTGTTTGCACTTGTGTTCGTGCAGCAATGGGACATTGCAGATGAGACGGGGTATTTTAGCTTTATTTTGGGATGTTACTGTTTGTTTTCTTGCTGCTTTTCACTTGTAACTTACAATCTCCAGTGCTGCATTTCAGCATGTGGTTAATAGCAATGGACAGCCATTTTCCAGGTGAGTTTGTCAGCACTTGCTTTAGGCACAAACTGTGGTTTTTGTCATCTTTGTGAGCTGAAACTGCAAAACCAGGTGTAGTGAACTGGAGAGTAGATAACCATCAGCAATCAAGTTCAACCTGTGTTCGTGTTTTGGGTTTGGGAAGAAGTTTCGTTTGAGAAGCAGCCCCATATCTCTCCATTTCTGGAGTTAACTTTCTCTGTGTTCCATGCCCTCAGCTGATCTCTCAGAGCTCCGGAACATCGTCAGTGAGTGCAGAGCTTGTCTGGAGCTTTGCTGAGCTGGGTGAGAGGCTGGGCAGGGTTTCAGGCCGGCTCTTCCCTTCTTCTGACGGGAGCCAATAGATTCCACCCTCCTGAACTTGAAAACAGTGTTTTACATGTGTTTGCTTTGCATCATTTCACTCGAAAGCCTGTTAAGTACCTGGAATAGCAGCGTTCCCTGTGTTTGGAGTTGCAAAGGGGGTTCTGCCTGTCTGCAGCTACAATGGAGCTGCATCTCACTGTTTGCATACGCTGTGCAAAACAAATCACCGCCAGTTAAAGTGTTTGAAGTTCTCAAGTTACTTCAGTTTTACAGGCAGAGCTGACACTCGGTTGTGTTCCTGTCTTTAGCAGGGTTTCACACGAGTGCTGAGGCGGGTTTTACTGATTCTGGAGGTGCTGATTAGAGCTGAATGATCCCCGAGGGCTTGGCTGGGCTCCCCACCCGGCTTTCCCCTGCTCACAGGAGTTGGAATCTGTGTCCGTTGTGTTTTTAGGTGCCTTGTGCTTGACCTTTCGGCCACACTGAGTAACAGCAATATTTGGGTTTTTTTGGGAAATATTTGTATTCCCTAAAGCCAGGTGTCTTGAGGGGCACGATTTCAATACATGAATTTATGTCAATCCTCTTGGTGTAGCGAGGGTGTTCCAGCTTCCAGAAACTTCATGTCATGACGATGCAGAACTTAAATACAGTTTTATTGTGTGTGTAGGTGTGTAAATGTGCGTACACGCTGGGTTGTCCTTCATGCCAGGGAGCTCCTGCAACGCAGAAGGGCTCTCAAGATGCTGAGAAAACAGGAGAAATACATGTTTACACACACACACGGAGTTACTTTGTGTGACTAATTTGTTTTGTTGGATCTCTCAAGAATGAGAATGTGGGTTGCCTTCTATGGAAGAATGTTTAGAGCAAACACACCAGGGATTTCTGTTCAATTTGGTTAATTTCCCTGGAAACAATGGTAAATGTTAAAATGCTGTGTGTCAATATGTGTATCTATAATATTTATATTAATTTGATAGTGATGGATCAATGGAGGGAGGGTCAGTATCCCATTCCAGACACCATTCCAGATCTCTTCAGCAGTACAACTTCCATTGGTTCATATGTTTTTCCTGCGAAATGCTGAAATCTTATCCTCAAATAATTAACTTAAAACCCATTTTAAAATCTACTATTAATAGGTGTTACCAGTTCCACCTCAGCACTGACAGGGCGCTTGCTGTGGTGAAGTGTGGGGCCGTACTGGCCTGTTAATTGCTAATTGTGTGTGGAGGGTGCTGCTGCCAGCACAGCTGGGGGGGCACATCTCTTTGCTTCTTTGGACTCTCACCTATGCACAGACTGAAGAATTTCCAAACCAAGGCTTTAAAAGGTGATCCCTTGCTTTCTGTTTCCACTTTGCTGTGCTAACGTACAGGTGTTTGCTCCTGTGAGTTTGATCTATTGATATATCACGATATTTCACGTCGTGGTGAAATGTTCAGGCTGAGCCTCTGATGGGCTGGCAAATGTGAAGCCCGAAAGTTTATGGAGCTCCAGGCCACTGGATTTCTCATGGGGAAGGACAAACCTGGGTGAGGAGTTGGCACCTTCTCAAGTGGAATCACCGATCGCCACTTTGTCCCTTGAACTTGCACTTGCCTCATTGTTGTATGGTCTGGTTTTTGTAATTAAAGAGAAATAAATCTTTGTGGAATGGAACTTGGCCTTCCCCGCCGTATCCCTTTGAAAAGTGGGTGGCTTTGAAGAGATCTGTTTTAAATAGGTTGTGGTATAAATAATTTCGATCGTGATGTTCTGTTGTTTTATGAACATCTCTAATTAAGTTTAAGATAACTTCTCAGGGAATGCTGCCATGTTATTTATTCTGACAGCCAGAGGAATAAGGATGCTGCATCAGTCTGGAATATTTGCTCATAAGGGCTCCACACTTGTTTTCCTGAGGAGAGAGGTTCCAGGGCTGCGTTAATTGACTCTTTCAAATTCTGGAGAAATATTTGTGATTTCTAGGGAGCGTACCTTAACAGAAATACAAAGTAATTTTGAGAGATTTGTAATCTGGTATTGCTGAAAACTGTGTCTGTTGAGATAAATCAGTGCAGTGGCTGGAGCTGGCAAAACTAACCTGGTTTTAACCCAAATTCAGTGCCTTGGGTGAGCATTTCCTGGTGACAAGCCCAGATGGTGAATTGCAGCCAGAAAGAGGTTTCACAAGGTAACAGCCTAAAGTTCAGCCCAGCACCAGGACTGCTCTTAGGAAAGAATTTATATCTAAACATAAGGATTGACATATCTGTGTGTGGGTGCACACACAGACAGGTTTGGTTTCATGTGTTTTGTGTGTGTTTTATGGACAGTTTTTGTCTTTCTGGAGGAGGGTAAAGGGAGAGCCTTGAAAAGTCCTTCCCTGCTCTTATCAACACAGCAGCCTCAGCTGCCCTCCTTGGATCCCC
>WEKX01019709.1:975054-1099861 GCA_013390025.1 Pitta sordida
CATAGCAGAATAATTGGGTTTAAGCCACTTTGTAAACAATTTCAGTTTTCCTTCATGTAAGATTTGAATCGATACTGGAAGTTCGATAAACACAGTTTGGTTTTACCACAAATGATTCAGCGAGTGGAAATAGTGCTGGGTACAGTGGCCTGGCCTTTGTTATACAGGAGGTCAGACTGGATGATCATAATGGTCCCTTCTGCTCTTAAAAATCTGTGAATATATGAATAATTTAAAACCTGTCCTGCCAACCCTCATTCATTGAGGGGGTCACATCAAAATCCTGTGGGGCTGCTCATGTGGGTAAAGGTGGTGGGATCAGGCCTGAAGAGAGTAATCATTATCACTTGTGTTTAAATTTATTGATAAAAGTATGAAATATTCACTGCAGGTAAAGCTGGGTTTCTTTAAAGCGTTTGGTGTTTCCTGGGCAGGAGTGCTGGGGAGTGCTGGCCTTTGCAAACAGCACCACTTACCTGGAATGTGATTTAAAATCTGCTTTTGTTTCAGTGTAACCTTTGAATCATTGCACACAGGGGTAGTGCGAAGCATTTAGATTGTGTGGTGCCTTTCCTCGTCACGTTTATTGTCCAAAGGAAGGGCTGGGAAAGAACCTGCAGGAGGATTTGTTGGTGATTGGTAGTTGGTGTTCACATCCTCAGACAGCAGCATGGAACTGGTGACACATTCCAGAGACAGGCTGGGAATGACCCTCTGTTAAACCAGGCCAGTCCAAAGTCTTTGTGTTGTACTTGGGAAACTTCAGGTTCCAAGTTCAGGCATCTCTGCACACACCAGCTCTGCTTTCTGCAATAACCCCCACTTCCCAGGGCTGATGGATGTTTCTAGAGCTTTCAGGTTTTTGACCACAATTCTCTCTGGGATATTCTCATCCTGCAGATCTCACAGTTGGGGAAATATCCATGAATTTGAATTTGTATCCTCCTCCGACCTTCAGCTGTCTGAGGTGATCCGTGGCTCCATCTCATCTCTGCAAAGTTTAATACTAGAAAAGTTCTTCTTGCCCTGTGGGCACGAGTGTCCTCCTCATATTCATCATTTTTAGCTGCCTTCTCCGGAGGATTCTCAGCCAGGTGCTGTGGGAATGCAAAGCCTGAGGAACAGGGCCCTGGAGCTCCAAAGCTGGGCAGCTGTTGCCCCCTTTGGGATGGTTCTTTAGTTTTGTTCCATTTCCTCTGCTGCGAGAGGCAGAGACTCCCTGGCTGAGGGAGTCCTGAAGGAGCTGCCTTAGTGGCACCTCCAGCAGTGAGGAGGGTGCTGGTGACAGCAGCTGGACACCTGTGAGAAGGGAAATCCCTCCATCACACCAGCTCCCGGCGCTGGATCACTCTGGGGTGTCACTCTGTGTGCCCGGGACATCTTCCTCGGCAGGTGTTTCTCATTCGTAGGGAGCAGTTCTCAAAGTGTTGCTGGGGTGTGTTGTCTCAGCACCCCTGGCGTGATGGAGCTGCTGCTCTCAGCACTGCGCAGGAATTATGCATTTGCTCAGCTGCTGGTTTGGATTCCCAGTCTGGAGCTTGTTCCTGCGAAGGGTGTCACTAATGGGGGTTTATGGGATGGAATGACTAAGTGAATTCAGGAGGTGCTCTAATATTCTCTTTGGTAACCAGTGCAGGAAGAAATTGAAGCCTGATGTTACTCTCTCACACTTTTTAGTGCTTTGAATTTCTCTGGATGGTCTTGTCAGCGAAATGACTTAATTTTGCAGGGAGAGGTGGTAGAATTCCTGTGGCACAGGAGAGGCAGAACAGCGATTCCAAAGGGCTGCTGTGCACAGAGGTTGGTGCAAACCCCTACCTTGCCCTCGCAAATTTCTGCTCTTGACTTCCAGCTGCTTTCAGCATTGCAGGTTTCTGCACATCCTTTCTCTTCAGCAAGAGAGTTGATTTTTAATGATATTTACTATTTGTTGAACGAAGGTGTTTGTTTGTTTCTTTTGCCTTTTTTTTTTTTTGCAGGTTGTTTATTTATAACGTCCCAGGGATTCATTTTTCCTTTCATTTAGCTTCCCATCTGTTATGCCTGGATGCAGCAGAAGTGTACAGGAGAATTTGCACCCATCTCGAAGAGATTAGAGTCTTTAAAAGCCAAAACTGTTTGTGGGTTTTTTTTCTCCTACCCCCTGGAACATGAATCTGCTGTGCAGATTTATAGAGGGTGTAGCAGAGTCACCTGGGCAGGATTTGGTTCCAGGGTTTGGTTTGGCCCTTCTCTTTCAGCACACTGGATTTGTGTGGATGAATTACTGAGGGTTGCATTATCTGATGACAGCAAAGCTCAGATGTTGGTGTGTGTTTGACTGAAAATCTAATTGGAGTGGTGCTGTCCTAATCGTCTGCTGTGATCAGGAAGTCGGTGTTTGATGGCAGGACTCCTTTTGCAGCAGCCCCTGCTTTGGAGTGTTGGCTGCCCGTGTTGTGGAGGGGCTGGGGCAGCTCAGCAGAGCCCCTGCCCAGCCGTGCCAACAGGGCACTTCTCCACTGCACGTCTTGTTCACTCTCCGTGCAGACCTTTATTGGTGCTTCTTCAATAATTCGTTTAAACTGCGCAGTACAGATTCCTTATTTTAGCACTAAGACTTACAAAGGCTTCCTTTAGCAGCCTTTAATTTGGCGCCCGTGTGTGTGACATAGCCCGTGGCTGTGATCTCTGCTGTGAATCCGCAGTTGTTTGGGGATGAAAGCAGAAGGCAGCTGCAAACTCAGGAGCTACATCTAGCTGTCTACCTAGAGAAGGCCTTGATTTCAAGTTTATCTAAACAAGCTCGACTAATCCCAACTATCTGGGGGGATCCACTGTCAAAACAAGCAGCATGGCCCTAAGGCAAACACAACCCTACAGAAATGAAGGCTGGGACTCCCAATGCTCGGCTGGCTGCGGACTGGAGGCTTTTTTTTTTTTCCTTCCCTGAAAGGAGAGGAGGAGAGGTGCGATTTGCATAATGCCTTTTCATTGGGAACTTTTGGAAAGCTGACAGAGGTCCAGCTTATAGCGCTGCAGCCACAATACCGAGTCTATAGGAGAATCCTTGAATGACCCGAGCATATTGAAAGGAAAAAAAAATGAAAGCATCCAAGTATAGCCGAGTGAGTGTGGAAAAGAGGGCTGGGGCATTGTCTAACATCTGCTCTACTTCTCGTTAGTTTTGTTCTTTGGTATTCTATGTGGACTTTGGAGAAACCTAAGACAGCCTAACATGAATCCTATAATCTTCCTTGTGAATATTTATGTGGTGTGCCAGCCTCTAAGCTGTCCTTTGCATCTTCCTACTTCCCCCTCATTTTCATGCTCTCAAATGAGGCCAACGTTTCAAAAGCTAAATAAATGTTTGTGAATGTTTATAAAAGATTTGCATAAATTTGTCCTTGTTTGACAAAGATCACTTTTTTCCTTACGCCAGTTCTGAAATATTTTAAAGGTTTCAGTGCTTGTCTTGACAACAAAGTCCTGCCTGGGAGAACAATGATTGCTGATTAAGTGGGTATGTGCTCGGGGCTGAATAGAGCCCTGGGCTGAAAGGGCCACTCATCTTAAGACAGAATTATAATATTTAACAAATGTTAACCCAAGGATGTATTTAAAGCTTGGGGTTTGGCGCACCGTACCTGTGCGGGATGTGATTATCTTCTTGCAGGTAACAGTTCTCACCTAATTTCTGCTAAATGTGGAAGTGAAAATACTCCTCGGTTTTAGTCACTAAATGTTCAAAACAGGTTTAATTGGATCGGTGTTCCAGCTCCCTGAGATTGACACTCCTTATCTTTACCAGTTGATCACTGTTTATCCACATGATTGGACCTGATTTTTTTTAATGCATGTTTTGTATAATTTTTCAGTTCTCGGGGATTTAAGCCTCGAAAAATTACCCAACAGTACCACAGCAGCTGTAGATTATTTTTTTGTAGCACGTTAGCTAAAATCTGTTTCTCTCAGAACAAAACTAAATCTCTGATTTTACCGAAGGGTTTTTAAAGCCATTTATCGAGGACATCGCCTTGAAAAAAACCAGCTTTAATCTGAAAGTGAAGCTGAACTAAATATTTCTTTTTTTCCCCCCCCCTCCTGGAGAAAAGTACCAGTGGTTGGTGTTCTTTTGTTCTGCGAGTTGAGAGGCTGAAGTTGTCATTAAGGCACCGAGTGGAGGCACAGCTCGCTCACATCTGCCAGGCCGGTGTCCCAGGAGGGGCCGGGGCTCAGCACAGCCCCATTATGTGCGGGCTCTGCTGTGCTGGGGGGGCACTCACACCTCGGGGAGCCTGAGCCCCCCCTGCCACGGCCACACAGCGCTGCTTTGGCCTTGGGCTGTGAATCCTGAGAAACACCGGCACAATTAGGCTTAAAAAATGCAGGGGTTTGGAGCTTTATCTTGAAATATGTTTCCAGGAGTGCAGGGAGGAGAGTTGCCCATCTGTGCGCGGATTTTGTACGTGTAAAATGTTGAAATGTTGAAATGCTGGCGGGCTCAGGGTGCTCAGGAAATGGGATTTTTATTCCAGGGTTCTGGATGTTGGTGTTAGGGGCTTTTTGTTGGGTTTTTAAAAAAATAGCATTTTCCTGAGGATGATCAGTTCACCTGCAGTGAAATGGTGTTATTTTGTACTGGTCCCTCAGACAGGGAGAGGCAACTTTGGTGGAAAAACCCTTCCCTAATTTATGCTTTAGAATTGTTCAGAAAGGGCTGATGGATTTCTAGAACACGAAGCAAATGGATGATCTTGTGCTTTGGAGTTGTATTGGAAAACCAGTAGAATTAACAAAAAAAACCCTAAAATCAGGTGATTTAAAGTAATGCTGTTAACCAAACCATGCTCTGATTTTGAGAGGATAGAGCATTCTCTTAAAAAACTGATTAAAATTCAATTAAAAAACATTTTGACCACTACAGAATTCAGTAGCACTCTAAGACATAAAGAGATTTTATTGCAAAATCAATGCAGTATGAAATCTGACATAAATATTTTAAACAAGCAGTGATTTTTAAAGAAGGATCTGTGTTGTGTCAGTTCTTTTTAGGCTTCCAAATGCAGGTCCCTGACCTGTTGGTGCGTGGGGGGTGTTGTTGCCCTGCCCTGACTCACATCCGTGTTTCAGTGGCTTGCCTCAATCACTCACCACTTTTCACAGGTCTCTATTTTAATTTCTTTTCTGCCCGACCTCCCCTCTCACTTCTCGTTCCTTGGCCTAGCTGTTGTCTCAGGAGCCTTCCTAAGAGGAGGTGTTTGCAGCAGCCATTTATCATTTTATCAGTGGGGTTTTATTTATTTGTGCTGCACAGGGGATATTTGTTAAGGATGTTTATTTGAACAAGACAAATAAAGAGGCCTGTTGTATTTAAGAGAGTCTGAACTGGTTCTGTTGACTTGGCAGTGGAAGCACACAGTGCAACGTTTAAAAATCAAACTAAGCTTCAGATTGCACATGAAGTTGACAAGTGAACGTGCACGTTTTCCAGCACTGTTGAGCTTTCTGTGCTGTTCCATGTCACTGGAGGATGTGGGACACCAGCCCAGGGTGTACTGGATGAGGTGCTGAGTGACATGATCTAGATGTCCAGGATAGGTTAGTTGGATTATAGGTTGTACTAGATGATCTTCAAGGTCCTTTCCAGCCTTATCTATACTGTGATACTGTGTGTGCCCCCCAGCCAGGCTTTCCACACATTTCCCAAGTGTGTGTGCAGGAAATCCTGCAACCCTTGCCCAGCTGCCTGAGCTCTGGGGGTGCTGTGACACAGAGGGTGTTCCTGCCTCATTTAGTGTGAAAACTTCGCCACTGAAGCCCAAGGCAGTCATGAGCTGTGTGCTGTCTGTGGTCAGCTCTGGCCCAGCCCTATGGATTGGGCTGGGTTTAGCGAAGCCAGGAGGGGTTTGGGGTGTGAAAGGCCCTGGGACAGGGCACTGGTGGTGCCTGTCCTGCAGCCCAGGGATCCCCCTGGGACATGGGACATGGCTCTGGCTGCGCTGTCACTGGGCACTGCCTGCTCCAGGGAACTGCTCCTGACATGGGCTGAAGGACTGGGGAGAACAGAAACCTGGGGATTGATCCTGATGGGTGGCGTGGGATGGAGGGGTGGGTGGATGGAGGGAGGGAGGGAGTGGAGGGATGGATGAATGGAGGGATCCCCTGCAGACCGGCTGCAGCTCCAGGTCACTCACACGCATCAGCTGCTGATCTTCTGGGTGTAAGGTATTTTGAGGACAATTTGTTTTGATAAGGCCAATAAAAATACAGGCGCTTCGGTCTCCTGTAATTATAATATTGATTATTGTGGAATTCTTTTGAGGTTTTTTTCAGTTTGTTTTTGAACGTTTTGCCCAGTAAGATTTCAGCTGTGCTAAAGAACAACTGTGTAATATGAGTTAGAATGTGTCAAGGTGCAGTTTTTGTGAGTGAGCAGCTGGAGTTCAGCTTGTGGCAGCCAGTGAGGTTCTGCTCTGGGGGAGCCGGTCACATTAATGAGACCTTTACTATCAAGGCATTATTTGGTATCAAAAACCCTCTGCAGAGTTTCCTCTGGAATCTACATAACTCTGTCCAAGTTTGCTGCGCACACCAAAGCAGAGAACATCTCTGCTCTACATGGCTTTCTTCAAGAGAGCCTTTCTTGTTCTTTAAAACCAGGAGGTTGTTAAATAATCTATCAATAAACTGTCAAGAAGCCCAAGTTTCTGTGTGTGTGTGTGCTGAGCCCTTCAGAGCTGCGAGGTGTGAGGAGCTGGGCTGTGCTGGGTGAATTATGCAGGAGGAGCGTGTTCTGCAGGGGCTCAATATGGTCTGAGCCCCGCCCGGGGGGATTGGATTGATGGACTGGGCTTGGGAGGCACTTGGGCCGCAAATAAATGAAGCGAGAAGCACCTCTTTAGTCATTGATGAGAATTTATTGCTGTTAGTCGGGGAAGTGTTGCATTTATCAGGGGGTTTGGTCTTTGCTCGGGGTTACCCTGTTTAGCTGGAAGCAGAAATAGAATTTACACTTCAGGGCCTGAAATGCTGAAGTGTGAAGGGGAATGAGCAATGAATTGGCTGTAGGAAAGAGCTGCAAACTGGGAGAGCTTTATGGTGAGCTGGGGGTCACAGAATTCGAATTTGGGGTGTTGTCGAGGGATCTACTGGATTACTTTTGTGTCTGAGCACATAGACATAACTTTGGGACTGACACGTCTCTGGGTTTGCCTGTACTGACTGCCTTTGTTTAGTGTTGTGAAGTTAAATAATTGTCTCGTGTTCCTGTTCCCGTATTCATCCTTTCCTTTGCTCTCACGCAAAGGCTGCACTCAAAGGTTTCCCTGTTCGTGGTGCTGTTTTTCAACTTTGAGCAAACGGTTAAACAACCCGTATTAATTTTAATCGACACTATCCTCCCCCCTCTGTTATCCCCGGGGTTTTTGTGCTGGCGGTGGGCAGCGTTGTTGTGTTGCCCTGTGCCAGCAGCCGTGTCCTGCCAGGCCAGGCCCATTCTCTGCCTCCATATGCTCAGGGCAGGGGCTGTCCCCAGAGAGGTGTTAACACTCAACAGCCCGACCTCCTCCTCCTCCCCTTTGGAGGATTGCTGCGTGGCTCCTGCTGCCTGCCCATGTGTGAATCTTGATTAATTTTTCATTTTTAATGAAGTTTGATCATGTTTATTATTTCGCGTGATTGACTGCCCGGTACTCCCTCCATGTAATTGATAAAGCCCATATTTCTTCATCTGTCTCTTATTTCTTCGGGGCAAAGTTGTGAAATTGTGTGATGTGGTTAATATTAGATTTATTGGTCCCAGTAGATGTATAAATTATCTCTTTTTTTTTTTTTTTTTTTCTCTCCACAGGAAGTTCTACAGACTTTGACCAAGTTTTGTTTCCCCTTCTATGTGGACAGGTATTGTTTAGCTTTTCAAACTTTACAAGAAAATCAGCTTGTCAATAAAAGCCCTGTGGAAAATAAAAACCATACCATTTGTAATGCTCTGTCTGTGGGACTGGGACCTAAAGCACCCGAGTGCAAATTACAGTCTCAGAATCACTTTTTCCTGGGGTTTTTATGGGCGCCTTCAAAAAAAAAAAAAGTTTTAAAAGTTGGAGTTGTTCAGTAGCAGCTCTATGAGAGTGTTTGGTTTTACTTGGGTAGTAATTGTCAAATATGCATGTTAATGTCAAAGCTTTGTGCGCTTAGGCGTTTTATTTCTTAATTGCCAAAATTTGGATGGAACAACGAATGAAGTGCTTCACATTTGAAGGCCTCTTGCTGGGGGAAATTGTACAGAGAGTGTGAGAAGATCTGAGAATATTTAATCCCTGGAATTTAGAAAACTGCAACTTTTTTAGTTCTGCGTTTGCAGTGAATTGTTTTTGACGCTTTCATGGAAAGAGCAAGAATTGAAGCTTTGAAGGGATGCACAGTGCTCACATCATCTCTGAGCATCCCTTGGTCAGAATCACTTTTCTTTGTCACCTGAGACCCTGAATGGTTTGGGTTGGGGGAATTGATCTGAACTGTGATTAAACTGCTGGAAATCTTTGTCTCATGTAGAATTTGGAATCACTTTTTTGCTGTTCATATTCTTCCTTTCCTACGGGGAATAGTCCTGTTTATGTTTCTCATGTGTATGTTTCTTCTAGAAATATTTACTGTGTGTAGATTTATTGTACCTAAGGGGTTTGTTTTTTCTGTTGTTTTTTGTTTTCCTCAGCAGCACAACATTGTGAAAGATAAGAACACTGCAAACCCATATGGGGTGCAAATGAGAACATAATGGAAAGTGATTCCCATTTCTGGAGTCACTTGTTTGTCTGAATATCACAGACTGTCACTGAGGGACTCTAAGCCAACCAGCCTGAGCATAAAGGAGAGATTGCACGTAACACACTTAATAATGTCAAATTCAGAGTGGTGCAGAGGGTAGAGGACAGCCCAGGTTTGGGCTGTGGCAGCTGCTGTACAAGCAGTCCTGGCTCTGAGGGCTTTGGCACTCCGTGACACAGACATTAATTGTTTCCCTATTGATCCCCTCTCTGTGCTGCCCAGTGGGCAGCAATCCCCAGGGACTGCTCCCATTCCTTCAGGCGGTGGAGCAGGCAGTGGCAGGATCAAGGCTGCACACTGAGGAGCTGCACCTCTCGCAGGTTTCCTGTCGGGGATGTGTTGGTCAGATGCAGCTGGAGACGGGGATTTAGGGAAATCCCTCTCTTTCCTTGCCCCCAGCCCTGACTGTGTGGCCAGTGGGAGAGGAGATTTCTGGGGCTCTCCACAGACCTTTTGCCCGTTGGAAAACAGAGCTGGGAGTCAGCAGGGCTGCTGGTAAAACCTGAGGAAAAACTTGGGAGGTGGGGAAGTTTCTCCCTTCTCTGGGAAGAGTTGGCAGCAGAACCTGAGCAGGAGCTCCCAGACAGATTTGGTTTCTGCAGGTCACAGGAATGAACTCTGGTTTACTCTGGAGGAGCTCCCCAGCTTGTCACAGTTGTTCAGTGAAGAAGCTTCTCCCTGCTGCTAATGAAACATGGTTTTTAATTGTCAGCTCCGAGGCTGTTTCTCACACACACTCTGCTCTCAGCCTTGTTAAGATGAGGCATATAATCCCCTTTTAAAACACCCTGCTAAAGTTGCCACAGTAACATTACACCCAAGCTTTCAGGAGGAAACACCCCCCCAGTGAGGGATTTGGGGGTACCCCCAGCAGCTCAGCTGGTTTGTGCTGCTGGCTGCTCTGCTGACATTTAGATTTCAGGAGAATGATTGCACTGCCTCGTTCTCAGGCTGCTGAAATGCTTTGAATGTCTTTTTGTTCATCACTGCATGTTTTTCCTTCCCTGTTTTGAGCCCGCTGAAGGATGATTCTTCCTAAGCTGGACAGTGGCACCTTTCCTATCTGGATCCAGCTTTTCCTTCTGAGAGGCACTGAGTGTATAATCCCCCACAGAAATCGTTTATTGCCTTGTATATGGCATCCTAGGAGAAAGTATTTTAAGGTCTGTGTCTGGCAGTTAAATGGCCTTGAATTTAATGGGATATTTGTGGCAGTGGGTAGGAGTGACTTGTAAAGCTGCACAAGTCAGATTTCTCAGTGAAGCTAAAAAGCCCTAGAACATAACCTGACATAAGTGTCAGTTTCATATCATTATAAATATTATATATTATAAATATATTATAAAAATTATGAGGGGAAATGGGTTTGGTTTGCCTGTGTTACTCGGTTGAAGATGGTTGACAGTCATGCATTTCCGTTTGAAGATAAAGGCATATTTAGTATCTGACACTCCCACACTTACAAAATGGGAACCACAGCCCCCAAACCACGAAGCCCCCACTCCTCCCTCCTCCAGCAATGAGCATGTTTCAGGTTCTGGAGGGTGCATATTCTCCAAGTTAATATCTGCTGAAAGAGGAAATGTTACAGGTTCAGTGACTCAATCCTTGACACGGAGTTAGCTCAGCACTCATTTTCCTCTCTTCCTCTCTGTTCCAGCCATGCAGTTAACCAAGTTGGGCAGAACTTTACATTTGTGCTCACAGACATTGACAGCAAGCAGAGGTTTGGATTCTGTCGCTTGTCTTCTGGGGCCAAGAGCTGCTTCTGTATCTTGAGGTAGGTCTGTGCTTGGGCTGCTGCCTTTGCTGTTACACTGCAATGACCATGTCCAGCTGCTCAGAATTGTTTTCCTATCTGCTCCTCAAAGTCACTGCTCTTCTGCACAAGTGGCGCACGATCTCTTGCACTTGGAGTTCCTGTGCAGATAAGTGTGTTTGTTTGTAGTCGAGGTTGTGGAGTTAACGACGTGGCAAAGTCTCCGTGCAGTAATTTGATATGACACAGCGTGATGGCAGCTGTTATCTTGAGCTGTCACAACTGATCTTGTTAAGACGTTTTGTGGACGTTTGTATATGCAAGTTTTATTAACAAAGCATCTGTTGGTAAGTGAGAGAATGTCACTGATGCTCTCCACAGCCTCGGAGTGTGGGGGGGTGAGCTCTGCTCTGGCCCCTTGAGGGCTTTGGGAAGTTTGGTGTAATACAGACTGTCAGGAGCAGTTGGGAGCTGTGCATTTCACAGAACAGGGGCTCTCTGAGTGGGGTTTGATGACCTCCCACAGCCATGCAGGAATAAAGACCCTAATTTTTTATTTACTGCAAGAAGTGATGCCAGTAAAATCAGTTTTGATATCTACCAGTGTATTAATTCCATTAACAGCATGGATTGAAGATTTCCACGTGGCATCTGGCCTCTCTTGTTTTAAACAAATTTAAGAGTTGTCTGCCTTCTGCTTTCTGCTCCCTGTGTGTTCCTGAGGAATTGGGAATTTAGGAGCAGTGGCCCAGAGTTACCTGGGAGCAGCCAGGTAGGTGATGGAGCAGTTGCTGAATCAGTCACAAATGAGGAGGCTTTAAAACATTTCTGCAGAGTTCTGGAAGCAAAGTTGAAAGCTGACAGTGCTCACAGGGCAGAAGTCAGGACCTGGCCTTGAGCTTTAAAGCGACCCAGAGCCTTTTTCCTGCGGCTGCAGAGAGCCGTGAGGCGCCTGTTGGGGTTCAGGAGCAGGGCAGTTCCCCCGTGCTGTGGGAAGGCAGTTCCGTGTGGCAGGGACCTCTCCTGGCTGTGTTAACCAGCACTGCTTAGAAATCGGCTTTCCAGGTACTGCCCAGAGTTCTGTTCCTGCAGCATCCCAGAGATCCAGGGAGATCTCAGGCGATTTAACACTGGCACTGCCCGGCTGCATGTGGTTTGCTGTGCTGTGGAACTGCTGTGCTCCAGTGCAGCCTGTGTCCCTGTGCCCAGTGCAGGATGTGCCCAGTGCCGGATGTGCCCAGTGCCGGATGTGTCCCTGTGCCCAGTGCAGGCTGTGCCCAGTGCCGGATGTGTCCCTGTGCCCAGTGCAGGCTGTGCCCAGTGCAGGCTGTGTCCCTGTGCCCAGTGCCGGCTGTGTCCCTGTGCCCAGTGCCGGCTGTGTCCCTGTGCCCAGTGCAGGATGTGCCCAGTGCAGGCTGTGTCCCTGTGCCCAGTGCAGGATGTGTCCCCGTTGGTGCCGCTGCAGCTCCTGCCCGGGGCTGACCCTGCCCTGCGCTTCCGCCACGCGGCCACCAGAGGGCGCGGGGGGCGCAGGTACGGCCCAGGTGAGTCCCTGACCCCTGAGAGGGGCACAGGTGAGTGGCTGACCCCTGAGAGGGGCACAGGTGAGTGGCTGACCCCTGAGAGGGGCACAGGTGAGTGGCTGACCCCCTGAGAGGGGCACAGGTGAGTCCCTGACCCCTGAGAGGGGCACAGGTGAGTGGCTGACCCCTGAGAGGGGCACAAGTGAGTCCCTGACCCCTGAGGGGGGCACAGGTGAGTGGCTGACCCCTGAGGGGGGCACAGGTACGGCTGAGGGCAGTCACAGACCCTCCCTGGGTTTGGGATGTGAGCCCCAGGTAAGTTACAGTCCCACAGACTGTGGTGGAACAGCCCAACGTCTCCCCGGGAACGTGGAATTCCGGACTGCCTTTCTCAAAGTGATCTGTTACAAAACATAAAATACACTTTAGAATGATTTTCTTTACCGTAAGGTGAGAGCTGCTGTCCACTCATCAAATCCCAAGTTCTAATAATTTCACACCCAAGTATTTTTTTCTTTCTAAGACTTCATTGAAGGATTTCAGGATTTTGGCCACAGTGGTATAAATCCTAATGGAAGTGCATTAAGAGGCTGATATTTTTGTTATTCCCAGAGGTTTGCTTTAATCTAACTTTGCATCAGATTTTACATGAGCTTTTGAGGGAGAGCAGCATAGATAGTCCTGGATTTAGTGGAGAACTCTGGTCCTTTATTTGAAAAGAAAACAATCCCAAACCCAACTTTGCACAGCTTTGCTTTGGTTCCCAAACTTCCTGGGCAGGGTTTGGGCAGGTCCCGTAGCCATGTGCAGCTCTCATTTCAGTTTCCCTGGATTTGGGGTTTTCAGTGGGCACTCAGGTTTTGTACCCAGAGTGGAAACCATTCTTCCCAACAGAAATGCAGAAACGTTTGTGTGGAAATCCCTCTGGGCCAAAATAGCTGAGCTCTGCACCACTCCTTTGCTAAGATAAAAGGAAATGAATCCGTAATAGTTTGTGGCAGATGGCAGCAAATGTAACTAAGTGAATGTGATTCTGTGTGGAGTTATTTGAGGGGTTTGGTGTGATTTGTTGTGAGTTCCTCTCCTCCCCCCCTTCCTTCCCTTTGATTGCAGTCTTTGTCCATTTATTCTTAGGACAGAATAAGATTTCTGAGCAGGGGCCTCTCTTGTGGTGCAAAGTGAGAATTGTTTTTAATTGAGCAGAAACATGTGGAAGGATCAGGAATATCTCAAGGGATTACAGAAAAATTCCAAATTTGTACTACTTACAGCTTGTGTTTAGAGCGGGGTCTGCTGGGAATAAATGTTAGTTAGTGTGACCTGTGACCTTAAAAACTGTTGACATGGATTTCAGCCAGAAACTGGCCACAGAACTCCTTTGTTAGGCTCATTCATAGCTCCTTGAAAACTCCACTCAGTGAAAGTTGCCAGCTCAAATCTAAGGAAAGCAGAGCCTTTTTTCCCTCCTCTCTCTCTCTTTTTTTTTTTTTATTTTTTCTTTTTTTTCCCATGCTTTGGAAACAGTGGCCGCCCCTTAAGCAGCAAGACTCCTTTAATAGGGCTGCAGGGCCGAGCCCTGATTGGAACTGACAGCTTCCTGGCCCGGCAGTGCCAACTGGCAGGGCACTGATCCATGGCACAGCCCGGCCCAGGGGAGCCCCCCCAGCCCCCAACCCGCTCTGCCCGCGGGGACAGGGGCTGCTGGTGCCTCTTGTGTGACACCAATTGTCCCCTTGGCTTCCACAACTTTCCCTTGTTGTGGATTTGGCCGAGAGCCACGGAAAAAATATTTACACTTGGGGCAGGGAATGCGTTTGATTTTAGAGTTTTGACATCACTGTAAACGAGGCTGTGTCCTGCTTTGAAAAGGTTCATTATCACACTGTGTGGAAAAGGGTTAAATCCCTTCTGGTGCTCTGGTTTCTTTCTCTGTGGTGGGATTCGGGGTCTGCTCACCTGCCCTGGGCTGTGCTGGTGCATCACACACACCATCCCACCCCCAGGTTCATTTATTTACCACCAGTGACACTTCCTGCTGCCCCTCAGCTGGGAGGGGGATCCCACAGACTCACCATCCTTGGAACAACCTGCACTCTTCAAACCCCTGAGCAGCAGAGTTTGGGTTCAGGGATTTCCTCAAGGCTTCTTTCCCTACAAGTGAGGCTGCTGTGTCTGATGGATTATCTTCCCTGGGACACTGAAAAGAAGGAAATGGGAGATGCCAAGGTGAATGAACCTGGTTTCTCCCAAGGACAGTGTGACGCTGACCAATCCTGCCTGCTTGGCAGGGATGGAGAGGAGGAGGGTGGAAGAAATGGGAAAAAGATTCTTGCCCTTTTCTTAATGTTTGTCATCCTCTTTGAATCCTTCTTTAAAGAAGTTGACATATAATCCTCTTTTTAAAAAAGGAGAGGAAGAGAAGTGGGCTGTCCTCCACAGAGGTTAAAGTTGTATGTGTAGGTTCAGGCTGCAGGCACTGACTGTCCATAACCCCTGGGCACAGACAGCCGTAAAACACCCTCCACCTTTCTCTCTCTTTTTAGCCTCCCCCTTGTCTCTGTTAGATTTCTGTGTAGACACAAAGAATATGACTAACGAAGTAAGAAAGAAGGCCAGTCTTTATTTCCTGAGGGTTTGCTATAGCTGGATAAAATGTTAATAAGTGAAATCAGTGTTTTCCATCCGTATCCACGTGGTACTTCGAGGTGTCTCAGCTCCTTTCATGGGCCTTACGGAGACAAGAGAGGGCAGGCAGTGCTGGGAGCTGGAGCCTGACCTGCCTTCCCAGGAGCTGGAGTTCCTGCCGGGCTGTCCCTGCAGCAGAGCAGCCCCTCAGAGCTGGGTGACAGGAAATTGAGCTGAAGTGGCTGGGAAAACGTGCGAACGCCCCGGTGCGTGTGCGGGGCCGCGGGGCTCGGCTGCTGCAGGCGTTCTGCCTTCGCTTGACATGTTTATAAAACAGTTTGCAGCGCAAAAGTTGAGGGGTTTCACCCCTGCTGATTGGCTCGAACAGACACTGGCTTTTATTTTCAGTTGCTTGTCAGAATATATGTGGAGAAGTGATGAACCTAGTGAAGAGGGAGCTTGACATCAATTAAATTCAGCTATCTGCTTTGTGTTTCTTCTTCCTGATACACTGTCTCCAGTTGAGTTTTCCCAAACTTCCTGTGGGTTTTCTTTATTGCCCTTACAAGTTTTACCAGATAGAGATGAGTTATTTCAAACTACTGTTCCAGGAAACTAAGAGAATTTTACTACTGCATCTGCTCATTTCTTGTCTTCCAGAAGCTTCTTTCAGAAAGCCTCTAAGGCTAAATATCTTCTTTTGCTCAGTTGTAAAGCTGATGCTTTATTGTGTGCGATGAGCTGGTGACGAGGTTTGAACCTGAAGTTCCCTCTTGTTTCTATCAGTTTTTTCTCTTACCATCCCCTAGAAACGTAAATTACTGATGTACTGGGAGCTGTGTCTGCAGGCACGGCTGCCTGCACTCCAATGCTGAATTCAGGAGAGCTTAGCTGGGGAATATTCAGAATTTTCCCACTGAGCTTCCTGGATAAGCTGGACCTGCTCGTTGACAACTGCAGCCATGAATTGTACAACAGAATTAATGTCTCCTGGGAAATACTGATAATAGAAATAAATATTAAAAGTCAAGTTTCCAGTAGGCAATTGAAGTCCCTTCCTGCTTGTAAATCAGAGGTTAGAAGGAATATGAATTCTTGATTTGGCTACTGTTCAGCTGTTCTTTAATTGTTCCCATACAGTGCCTGACACTGGAGAAAAGACGCTGGATTTGAGTTTCCCTGTGTGTGTGTATGGACACATCATTATTCCTAGGTGGAAGTTGCAGTGTTTAACACTGGTGTTTATTTATCTCCACATGGGTTTGGGTACCAGGCCTGAGCCGTGTCCCTGCATTCATTTCTTGTGGGATGAAGTTATCCCACTTGTGAGTTAGCAGCAGCCCCCAAGTACCGGGAGTTGTTTACAGAGAGCCCCGTGGATTGTCCCTTTCTGTGGGAGCACTGGAGCAGCAAGAGCTGCACAGTCTGTTTGGCACAGTGGCCGCTCTCAGCTGGCCCCGAGCCCTCCTGCTGCTGGGCAGGGCAGAGGATGTGCCAGAGCCGGCTGTGCCGGGCAGAGCCTGCCTGCAGAGCTGCTGGAGGGAGCCTGGGGCCTTTTGGCAGCACACTGCAGCCCATTGATGGAGCTGAGAGCCCTTTGCCTTAATATTTTCCATCTGGCCAACAATGACCTGCACCGACAGGCACAAAGCAGAGGTTGAGCTGCGAGCGGCACAGCGGTGAAAACGCTTCCCAGCCTCAGCCTGGGACCTGCAGGGCAGCCCCAGGGAGCTGCTGCCAGGGCACTGGGGCAGCAAGGGGAAGCTTTGGGCTCTCTGAAAGAGAACCCTGCCTCTCACTTAAGTTCTGTGTGCCCTTCTTGCTGCTCCTGAGCTGGAGGGGCAGCACTCGGCTCCCTCACACTCCCCTCCTCTGCACTGCCGGGGCCAAACCACCCACGGCAGAGTGAGGGATCGTGGGGCAGGGACAGAGGGCAGGCAGAGGAGTGTCAGTGTGGGAACACTTCAAGGGATGCAGGAACAGGGTTGGGGAGCTTCCATTGTCCTGGATGTTCTGAGCTCTCAGATCTGCAGGGCTGGATTGGTGCTCTCCAGGGCTGGGCACTTTGTGACCCTTCCTGGTTTGGACAGGCAGGATCACTGCTCTGATTGCAGTTATCCCAAACCCTTCTCCTTCTCTGTGTCTTTAAAGTTTGGATCCTTCCAGAGAATTTGTGGACTTCCCTGTGCAGTTCCAGGAGTGCAGTCCTGGCCCCTTTCCTGTGTGCAGTTTGCCACCTCCTCTTGGGAATGCTTGGGACTGTGAAAGGATTCATGTTTTTTTCCAAAGGTGACAGTAAATCATGCACAGATCCTTAGAGATCTTGTTGGTCATGGTATTTACAGGGAAATAAGAAATCAGTGGAACTCAGGGTCCCTGAAAACAGGCACGCTCACACTTTTCTTCTCCTCTTCCCATAAATCACCATTCCAAGGCAGTACTGGTTTAATTGACTTTTTGTGAATTTAAAGAATAGTGAAGGTGTGTCAAAGGAAGTTTATTGCAGATTTTGCTGAAGTTTTAATCTTGACAGCAAGTCATTACACTTCTGTAAAGTATCAGTAAGAGGAATCCCACCTAAAGGTGTCAAGTGTTGGTAATACCAGTCACACCAGTGTATTGCTGCTGGTGGAACTGGGTAAAGCTGAGAGTGCTGCGTTCAGCCCAGCTACCTCCCTGGTCCTGCCTTCTGACCACAAACCAATTTTTCTTAATTAATTAGGGTTTTGTGTCGCGCCTCCTTTCGTTGCTGAACAACTGTAACAGAAGTAATGAAATCATGTCACTTTTTATTACCTTTGGCCCTGGCTGACTGGCTTGCAAACTTCATTTCAGAGCTAATACAAACTGAATTAGTGCATCACCTTGGGGAAAACCCTGTTCCTGCTCCGAGGGGGAGAGAGGAAGTACTTAAAGCCCGGGATGGATAGATCTTCCCCGAAAGGATCACTTCGAGGTTGCTGTCTGAAGCCTGGCAAATGCATCTGTCAGGAGTGAGCCCATCCTGTCCCTGCTGACAGATGTGTACAACATTCCCAGCGAGATGACACGGCCACTTCCTCCTGCCAGGGCTGGCAGAGCCCCGGGGTTACCCGCGGTAATTGGAGACGCTGGGGCTGCTCTCGGGGCTGGAACTGCGGGAGAAGCTGCTCAGGAACTCCGGGACAAACCCCGACTCAGGCACTGGAATCACGGGATCCCGGAGCCTCCCAGAGCCAGAGTTCCCTGAAATAAACCCTCCCTTTGGGAGCCTGGCTCTTGGGGAAGGTGCTTGACACGGGGCAGATCTTCCTCATGTTGAGGAATTATGCGGACAGATTCATCAGTGGTGTTTGTGCAGGGGGAGAGTGGGGCACTGTAATTTTGTGTGCTCACTTTTACATCTGAATGTTTGCTGTGAGTCCTTAGCCATTGTACGCTGTGGTCGTTAACAACCCGCAGTCAGATTCCAGGCTGGATCTTCAGAGCCTTCCACCCAAGGACTGTGTTGGCATCTTGTTCTACAAATGTTTATTTGTAAGTCAAGTGATTCTTACATGATTAGCCCAGTTTCTTGCATTCCCAGGTTATCTATTCCAAGTACCACGGTGATGAAATAATCATGAATTTCTCAGTTGGCTCTTCCAGCTCTAGTTGGGTTCTGAGTTTAACTTTTAGGAGTTGCTACCAACTTCGCTTATTGTTAGGAGGCATTTGTATCCCCCTGAGCACGGGAATGTTTCCTCACTGTGATGAAGTTCTCACCTTCTGAAGGGAACTGTGACACCCCTTGGTTTGCTAATTTCCAACAGGAGGCATAACTGGTGTGGAGAATATTCCAGAAGTGGGGGGGACACATGTCATTGATTTCTCCTCTGCCTTCCCTTCTCATCCCCTCCCTCAGTGTTCTCTGCAGTTACCCGACCAAGATGCAAAGACTCTCCTGTCCCAGAACTCACCCCCAGGTATCACTGGCACACACCTGATGTTCCCAAATCCCTTCAGCAGCTGCGCACAGTTCTGTGCCAGCCTTGCTCTGGGGTGTGGGAAACCCTTCTTCCCATCAGGAATTAGTGTGTGATGGATTGTGACACACACCCTGTCCCAGGGGTTCTGACAGTGCTGGAGCACATGGCCTCTGTGCTGACGGGCAGCACTTCTGATTTATCAGGAAAAGTTCTGCTGGAACTTGGTCCTAGAGGGCATAGCTTGACAAGCACATATGACTGGAGTCAGTAATGAAAAGGAGCTGTTTCTCTGGTCAAGGAAAAAGGGTTAATTCGCATTGGGATGAAAAGGCTGCTCAGGATCTACTATTTCAACCTGTGATAGACTTAACAGCAGGCTTTGATCCCCAAATGCAATGTGATAGATTTCAACTGATGCCAGATGTCTCAAACCTAGAGGGATCTCTGATTGTCTGCCACATCTACACTCCTCTCTTCCAGTACTTTCATGTGTGCTTTTAAAGGTGGTTGGAGAGGAGAGATTCCTTGACAAGCTAAGCCTTTGGAATCCTCCCTCTGTGTTGTCACTTCAGTGGGGATCTCCAGGCTCTGGTGCTGTCTGGTGCATCCTGCCTGTTCAAATCACTCCTTGTGTGCCAGGCTGCTCGAACTCCTTCACAACCAGTGTTTTTAAGGCCAGGCAGTTTAGTGCCAGTATCATCTGTAACTTTTCTCGGTTTAAGACTCTGCTGTGCCCTCTTCTTCTTTGTTACTTAGAGCATTTCCCCCTTTGGTCAGTGTGTCCCTGTCAGGGGAGTGTCACTGGGGACTGTTGGACTCTAAGATCCTAAATCTTATTATAAACTGTCCAATCTTTCAGTCTCTTTGAGCCCATCTCCTCCCCCAGGGATATCCTTTGCCCGTGGGTTTAATGAGAGCACACAGACATAATTGTCAGTGTTTGCTGTCACTGCAAACAAATGTTGTTCTTTATGTGCCTTTATTTCCTGTCACCACTTCAGTGCTTTACTACCAAACACGCTCGGGAAGTGCCTTTCTCGGTCTAAAACTAAAAGAGCCCCAAGGATTTACAGTTTTTTCTTCTGAAAAGGAACGAGACAGATTGTGTTTGGGAGTTCGTGGAACTTCCCCTTTAATTTCCCACCTACTAAACCCCACTTTTTGTAGTTATTTGCACATGAGTTGGCCGTCCTGGCCTGCTGCGTTTGGGAAGGGACCTGTCTGTGTGAGCTGTGCTGTGCCAGAGCCCTGGGCAGCAGAGAAATACCCCCTGGCAAGTGCTCCCGGGGGTACAGATAACTTGGGGATATGGAAATCCTCGATTTTTAAGCAGGAAATTACACAGTGCAGCTGCACTGGGCTCCTTTTCCTCCCCATCCAGGTTTTGGAGTGACCACAGAGAACCCAGGAAACTATGTTCTTGCAAGGAAAATAATACCAGTTGGAGAGATTTCCCTCTCCTGAGCAGGGAAATGGGATTAGTTTTAAAAACGTGTTGATAACTCATTTAACTGCTACAATCTAAGGTGGAACTTAAGAATAATTGAAAGAGAAATTCATATTTTTAATGAAGGTGAGGAAATAGTGTTTTGATGATGTGTTTTTGCTATTTAAGATCGTGTCTGCACAGAACCCCTGAAGGGCTTCGTGACTGGCAAGCATTAACTTAATTCATCATCAGAACCTGAAATCACCATTATTAACTTAAAATAGAACATGGAGATGCTGCCTGAGAGGAGAATCATTAGTTACTGACCGAGTGCAGGGGGATGGAAAGGAGCAATATTGGGTTCAAGTAGAAATTGTGGAGTTCTGTCTTTAAATGTGAGAACTCTTAAGATCGCTGGCCACCGAGAGTGGAGTTGGTTTTGATGTAAGTTCTTTGCATTCTTTCAAACCTGGTGGTGGGTTTGATGCTTCCTGAGTTCCTGAGGAGGGTCTGGCATTTGTCCTGCAGGTATTGACAGACACCCTGAGTCACAAAGTGTGGGTTCTGCTGCTCCAGGGACGTTCACTGGATGGGTACATTAATAGTAGTGATAATAATAAGGATGGCTCAGTGTCCCTGGCACCTGGGCAGTGTGGGATCGATGGCTCAGTGTCCCTGCCCTGCAGCACTGGGGGTCCTGCTGCCAGCGAAGGGTTTGGCCTCAATCAGATTTCCAGTGAAGTCAGTGATGGTGCACATCGTTGTTTGTGTTGTAGCCAACGTCATCATTGACAGAGTGAAGCCTTCCAGGCCACTGGAGATCTCTGTGCTGAGCAAAAGGTCAAGGTTTGGGAAGTCCCTGACTCCAATCCTGGCTAATACAGACAGATTTTGTGAGCCTGTCACCACAAAGAAGTGTGCCCATCTGTAAAATGGAAATGACTGTTCTGTTTTGCGAGGGAGATGGCAGTTGGTTGTGCTGTTATCAAAATATATATAGTATGTGTTATAAATAAATACATGTTAAAATTCCACTCCTGATCTGTGTGAATGGAAGGAGTAAAAGTTATGTGTGATGGCAACTCAGTCTAGGAGGGGATGCTGCATGAAATGTGTTGGTGTCAGACAGTTCCTGAGGCTCATTAATTTCAGATGATTGATGCACAGAAAGGCAGCTCTGCCCAGGAGCTGCTCTGGTGCTCCAGGAACTGGGAGAACTGGGCTGGTGCTTGGCTTTGTAGATTCAGAGGAAACCAGAGGTGCCACAGGTACCTTTGCAGGAGTGTTTGCTTTGCTTTTCTGTGGTGTCAGCACACCAGTGACACGGAATGTTGGAGCTGTCAGCGTTAAAAATTAGTTTTATAAACAGTTGCTATGGTAATTAGCAAATCTTCATCAATCATTGGAAAAGGTCCCCCCTGCCCCTGGGGTTTGCTGCTGCTGCCCTGGAACATGGAGCATTTGTGCTGATGAGGTTCTCAGACCCCAGAGTGTTCCTGGGAGCCGCTTTGGATGAGTTCAGCATTCACATGTTCTTGCACACTTGGTTATCCTGCTCCTGCCTCCTCCCTCCTGGCTGCCTGCTACAGGTAACGCTGCAAAATCCCTTGTGGCAGTCAGTGAAATTCCTGGTTCCCCGCTGGGTTTGCTGTAGGTCCAGGCTCTAACCTCTGCCTCTCCTTCATCCTAAGGAGCACTCGGAACATGTGAAAATTCCACCATCATAATTCCTTTCCCTGTCTCAGAGAAAGGACATCCATAACCAAACCCTCTCTTCATCAGTAATGCTTCAGAACTGGATAAGAAGCAGCTGCTTTTCCTGAGGAAGGCATCTCTTGAGCTGGATCCTGGGTGGTTCTTTAAAGATTCCCCTTTGCTCCTCTTAGAGCTGTTGCATTTTCTAGAGAGAGATTAAAACGAGGCACCGTTTTCTGGTGAGCTTTTGTGGCCCTTGTGCTCTGCCCATCAGCCAGGCCCCTCACTTGTTTTTCCACCACTGTTTAAACCCCACATTTTGGAAACCTTTGTGTTCCCAAGCAGCAGCAGCAGCAGCACTGTTGTGTTAACATTCTGCCAGCCCCTAATTGCTGTGACAGATGTAACTAATGGTGTTTGGTGCTTTCAAGGAGCGCACTAAAAAGGTGATGACATATGAGTCGGTGAATAAGGCTCTGTGCAGCTCGTGCAGGGGAGTTTGTGCAGACCTGGGGTGGAGCAGGGAGCCCTTTTCCTGCCTAACCGAGGCAGGGCTGGCTCAGCCAGGGCTGGTTCACCCGGGGCTGGCTCAGCCAGGGCTGGCTCTGGGTTCAGAGGGACAGGACAGCCCGGGGTAAACCCTCCCAGCTTGGAGCAGCCCTGTTTTGTGAGTCCTTGGTTTGATCCCCAGCGCTTGTGGCACATCTCTCCCTCTCTGGGGGGGTCAGTGGAGGTAAAGCCCAAGCTGCCCTTTGTTGTGAGTGCTCTGCAGCCCCGAGGTGATTTATAGTGTGGAGCCTTTGAAGGCCAGGCCTCGGCTGTGCCCAGCCTGGCGGGGAGGGGCCCTGTGGGCTGCCCTGCTCTGGGCAATTTCACTGCAGAGCTCTCCCCTTCCTTTGCTTAACCTCTGACCTGTGAAAACAAGAGTTAATCAAAACTTCTAAGGTAGCTAAGAGGAAGGGGAAGTGTTTGGTTACAAATTAAATATGAGCGAGTCATAAGCCATAAATCTCGGGGAGTGCTACCAGTTGTGTGAGTGCAGTTCCAGGCGGTACAGAAAGTTTTGGGTTATAAACTCCACCTCTGTTTCTCTGGAGTGGTTAAAGGGTGCCTGGAGGATTGGCTTTTTCTAAGAAAAAATGCACGTCTTTTATTTTTTCCTTTTGGCAGAGTTCTAGAAACGAATTGAGATAACTCCATAGCTTGGGGTTGGTTTTTTTAGGGTTATTTTCAGCTTTAACCGGTCACACTTTGGTCTAATAAAAGCAGAACTGTTTTGCTCTTGAGTAGTCAACACGTGGAGTAAGTGATGAAGTCCAACTATTGAAGGTGGCAGGATAAATTGGCTTTCTAATGTAGCCAAAACTTTTGGGGTCAGAGAGAGATCCTGAGCTGTGCAGCGACAGCAGAGGGACATGAAAACATTGTAAAACACAGTAACCCAGATTCTCCTTTGAGCTCCATCGGGGCAGTTTCCCAGCTCTCCCAGCAGCAGGAACTCCATGAATGTAGTTTTCCGGCAAGTCCCCGAGGGATTAAGAAGAACCTTCACTGTGCCTCCCTGAAAGCAGCTTCACGTCCCGGTGCCAGGGAGCTTTCCTGCCTCCTGCCTTTGCTGTCCCTCTCAAACTCTTTTGATGGATGCCTTGCAGGGATTTGTTTACCAGGTTCTTAATCTCTACTTAGCAGATATGTTTGGAGAGGATTTCTAGTTACCCTTGTAATGGCTTTTAACTCCGCTGAGGTTTATTTAACTAAACAGAAAGAAAGGGACTTATCTTCTACCTAATCCTTCTGGATTGTTTACAATATAATGCCAAACTTAAACGCTGTTTAAAGTGGTAATTGTCTGTCTTTCTGCTCTATTCGAACACAGGCTTTGCAAAGATGTTTAGAGCATATTAATTTAAACGATAATGCTGTCATATAACATGAAAAGTTAAGTTGCTTATCAGTATATTTCGATAAGCTACTTACATTTTACAGTAGCATTTGCAGGCTTCAAACAAAGGCTAATGATGGAGAGGCAGTCACTTTGTCTGTCTCACACACAGCTTCTCACCTCATTCATCACCGGGGGCTGCACTCCAGCCCTTCGAGCCGTCAGGATGGAGTCATATTTTATAAAACCTTCAAACCCTGTCTGACTGTATCAGAACAGAGTCCATTTGCCTCAGAGAGCAGCTCAGAGGGCCTCACACTGGCTTTGCATTCACTGCAGCCCAGAGAAATTCTCACTGGGGTTGAGAAAGGGTTGAAATGATGGCACAGAATCCTGCCAGAGCTGGAGGGAAAGGAACAGCTTTGCTGGCTTACTTTGTGCAATGGAGATGGAAGGCAAGTGAAAAGGATGAGGTGTCTCTCCGTGTTTCTCTTCTGGTTTTGTTTCTTCTTTCCTTTGGAAGTTGTGTGCAGATGTGAAGGTGAAAGTTTCTATTGGATTAAAGTGAGGGCCAGGCCAAATCCAGTGCTGGGATGAGATCTGAGATGCTGGTTACACCGTTTAAAAATGCCACTTGTATTAGGATGCACAATCAAATTAACTGTGTCTGTGGTTTGGGGACCCCTCAGCAGCTGCTGAGAAGTGATTGAATATTAACTGTGCCCCAGCACAGGTGAGCATTGGTGCCCATGAGGGGTGTTGGACTGGGGCTGTGCTGGGTGCCCAGTGCTGGAGCTCAGGGCTCAGCTCCTGGCACAGCTCCTGGCACAGCTCCCTCCCAGCGCTCGGCTGCTGTGGTTTCCTGACAGAGAGTTCTGCAGCATCACCTCAGGATGCATCTGCAGCACAAAAGTTGCCAATCCTGGACTCACTCACTGGGATTTAGCAAGTCACATCTCTGCTTTTTTCTTTTTTTTTTTTTCCAGTTACCTCCCGTGGTTTGAAGTCTTTTATAAGCTGCTCAACATCTTGGCAGATTATTCAGCAAAAGGACAGGTATTATTTTAAAATCCTGACCCTCCCTTTCCCTGCCCAGTATCACACGGGGGCGAGAGGATGAAACAAACTGTTTGAAGAGGTGCTTCTCTCCGAGATGACCAGGTGAATTATTAATGCCTGTGATGCAGAGGTACAGAAGATCACGTTCAGCTTGGCAAGTGCCTCTGAAAAATAAATGTGCATTTAAACCATTTTTGGGCAAAGATGAGGGGCTGGTTCCCCTGCAGGCTCAGTGACCTCCCAGCACATCCCTGCAGTGCCCATATTGCAGTGGGCCACACTTGTCCTGTGCAGTAAATGCCAGGTTTACCCTCCTGGCATCACCTGGCCCTTCTGCCCTGGGGTTTACCTGGCTGCAGCAATACCCACTTGGTATTCCTTGGTTTTTCTCCTTCTTATTTCAGGATAGTCAAAGGAGTGAGCTCCTAGAAACCTTCCATAAACTCACCATCCCTGAGCCAGGAACCTCTGTTCATCTTGGAGTGGTGAGTGCAGGGGGGGATGTAAACTGAGGTGCTCAGTATTCATTCCATGTCATAACTGAGGGATGGCAGCAGCAATTCTCCCTTCTGGAGCTCGCACACAGATGTTGTTTTCCTGTGGGGACACAGAGCTGTGAAATTCCCCTTTTCCCTTTCCCTAAGTTGAAATGCTGTTGGATTGGAGTCTGTGACCTGGGGGGGGTCACTGCTCACACTTGTGCACAACTCTGGCTCCTGCAAGTGTGCAAGAGGACAGGACTGGGAAGGGAACAGTCACTCCTGTCACAGCAGCCTTTGGAGTATTAATTGTTTAGCACATTTACTGGTTCCTTCTGCTCTTCCCCCTGGAAAAAAGCACCTAACACAAAAAAGAATTAATTTCGCTTTTATATCTTGTGAAAAAATTAAGCAAAGCACACTGACGTAATAGATGTGGGATTTTATTGATGGCACTGCATTTTGAATTTAGTCTTTTTGGGACGTTTTTCAGCACAGGCTGGTGTTCCAGGTGAGCTGTGGTGAAGCTTGCAGATGCCCATTGCTGTCACTGCTCACGGGGAGTTCACAGCTCTTCCCTCCTCCCTCCCATTTCCTTGACCTGTTCCTGAGCTGATCCCAGTCCTGAGCAATGCCTTCAGACTGCTGTGGACAATATTGCAATAACCAATATCTGCTCTTTTTGCAGCACTCTTACTTTACTGTGCCTGACACCAGAGAGCTTCCCAGTATACCCGAAAATGTGAGTATTGGAGAGGCCCCTGCCCTGCCCTGGCTGTTCAGTGTCAGCAGCTCCACAGACAGCGAGTGGTGCTGCTGGGGAGTCACAGATTATATCCTGGGAAATACTGAGCTCACAATCTGCTTATGTGATCAAATCTAAAATGCATGAAGGATAAAACACTAATGGCCAGATTGATACGGGTCAAACCAGCAGATCTGAGCCCCCTCTGGAAGGGAAAACAACCCCCTGGGCTTCTGGGAAACGTCACACACCTGGGCTCTTAATGTCCCCTTTTCTGGAGACTTTCTGAGCCTCCCCAAGTCTTTGATGTTTCAGCAGGGCTGGGCTCTCCAGCCAGATGATGGGGCCGTGGGAAGGCAGCGCTGGCATTTGCTTCTCTTAAATACTCTTTGTGCTCCCCCTGTGTCCCTCAGCCACATCCCTGTGTCCCTCAGCCACATCCCTGTGCCCGAATTCTCAGTTTTCCTTCTCGAGCACTTTGTGGTCGGTCTCAGCATCGTGTACCTCAATTCATGGCGTGAGAGAAAGAAAAGGGAACCATCAAGACATTTCATCTCATTTGTGGATGATTGCTGTAGCAGATAGCATTTGGGGCTTTTTGTTTCTGTTTCAAAACACTGTTGTTGAGTTTTCTGCGGTGCAGACTCTTCATCCTGACAAGTATCCTGTCAGGAAATTTAATAGATGAGCTCTTTCTTCTGAGGCACTTCAGTTCTGTACAAATATGATAACACTGGGTGTAATTTGAGAATCAATTCCTGAATCTAAAGCAGCTATCAAACCCTGCCCTCACTCACAGAATCACAGGAAGGTTTGGGTTAGAAGGGACCTTAAAACTCATCCAGTCCCTGCTCAGGGACACCTTCCACTCTCCCAGGCTGCTCCAGCATATAATGGAGTAACACAAGGACATTAATTGAGCCTGAGTCTTCCTGTATTTTAATGAATTGGCCTGATTTATTCAAAATTCTCCATATCTTATCAGTAATTACATTTTGAGCCCCATATTAGCAAAACTCTTAGCAGTGGCAAACTTTGAAGTTGGATGTGCTGATGAATGGGGAGCTGCACAGAACTCTGCTTGGAATGTTAACAAACCTCTTGGAAATGTCTGACTTTGTGTGCAGTGAGTGACAGAACCATTTAGGACGGGCCCTTCCATGGAGCAGCAGCACATTCAGAGTTTCAGGAGATGTGAGTTGGGTGAAGGACGTGTAAATGCACCGTGACTTCAGAAACAATCGGGGTTCTTGGCAGGAAATACAGAGCAGGGCTGAATTCCCTGGGAGTGTTTCAGAAGTTCAGGTGAACCAAGAGGCTGGAAGGGTGACATGCACTTGGTGCTGATGCTCTGGTGTGTCTTTGCATCACTGGCTGCGTTTTCCTTGTTAAATGATGTGGAGGGGAAGTCTGGGATTTTTAATCTCAAATTCATGTGTTTATTGATACTGGATAGCAGATGATCAAACGGTTGATGGGTCTAGGAATGAACATCCCAAGGAGCATGGGGGAGTCTTGTGGCACTCCTGGTGAATTTGGAGGAGTGGGGAAACCTGTTCCCGTGTCTGTGCCGAAAATCCCACTCCCACTGCCCCCAGAAAGGTTTGAATCCTAGGAAACCAAATACACAACAATTACCCTGCGAATTGGAACGCTTTCATTTGTATTTATTTAACTCATTCATGGTTTTGTCACTTACGAGACATGTCTTTCAAAATACAAGTGCAAGTCCCAATTTGAGCTTCAGAGCTGACAGCTTTCTTATAAATACAGCTCCGAGGGAACACGTGAACCTCCTCAGTACCGATACATTCCCATGCAGCCCACATGCTTCCCAGGTGTCCCTGGCACATCTCGGGGAGCAGACAGGACTGGAACCTCACAGCTCTTCCCATCTGAAGGTACATTTGTGAGCGATCTCACCACCATCAGCTCGAGGGAAGGACAGTTGTGAATCCATCCCCGCCTCTCCTGGCCTCTCCCAGTGGGTGCTGGTGCCCCCCCAGACGTGTCCCTGTGGAGCAGAGACCCTGCCCAGGCAGGATGCAGGGGCTGTGTGCCCCCTCTGCCCTGCCCCTGGGGTTGGGTGCTGTCAGAGGTTCAACACGGGTTTAACTCCCCGGGTTTGCGGGCTGGTGTCGTCACGCGCCGTGTTGTGGCGTCGGGGAAGGCTGGGTGAGAGGGGGAAGAGGAGCTGCAGAGAAGACAGCTTATGTTTAGACAAAAATATCATGTTAATCAGCACAGATGGGATGAGAAATACAGAAAAAGTACATGATAGTTTAATAGGTTTTTGGCAAACCGTGTTGGCTTTTTTCTCCTCCTCTGACTGTACCTGTCTGTGGCTCCAGCTCTGCTCTAACAAAGACCTGAGTGATTGTTTTATTTTACGTGTTTGAAGCCAACCATAATGAGCTCAGTTCTTATCTCCCTGTCCTGGTACTGGAGTCTCCCAAACACAATGGTTAATTTTCCTTCAGTTCTTTGTGTTTGGATGGCAAGCTGGGGAACATATTTTTGCACAGTATGAAGCATCTTGGCAGACTTCTCAGGCCAAATATCTTGGATCTGTCAAAAGTGCTAATAGGCTTTGTTGAGCTTCTTTAAGTTTCTAAATCATATTTGCTTTTTGCTTTTCTGCACTTTTTTATTTAAGGATGATTAAGATTGCACTTGAATTCATGACTAATCTAATTTTGCTCTCACATGTGCTTTTTGTATGAGGCTGTCTTTATCCTATAGCAACCCTTCCGTGGCTGGGAGAAGCCATTCGGAAACAAATTCCCTCCTCCAGCATTTTTGGGTGTGTTACCTTTCCCTCCACCACTCCCCTTTGCTTCAGTTTCTGTGTTTTAAGAAGTGAAAATGCCCCTCCACACACACAAATCCTTTTGTCTCTGCCTTGCCCTGGGGAGCCCCTTGTTTCAGGAGAGCAGGAGACTTTGTGATCCAGCTGGTAGTGGAGATCTCAGGCTCAGGCTGTGCTGGTTCTTAGGAGACATCTGGGGTGTATTTGCGAGGTTTTGTCAGGGCCTTGGGTTCTCTCTCTGTGCCTTTATACACCTGTAGAAATGCACACAGTTGGGCTTTATTGCAGCTTGCAGATGTGCTTGGCTTGCAATATTCCTCTGCTACCTTTGGTTTTCTTTATGCTGTGTAAACATCCTGCTCGCTGAAGGGAAAAGTTCCCTGTGAATCCTGCCCTGTGCCTGCAGGGGATGGGCACCCCCTGAAATGTTGAGAGAGAGAGTTCCCTGCCTTCCTCAGTTTCCCCAGGGATTTGTGCCTGAGTGCCCCAAGTGAGGGGTTCACACACCTGGATTTAGTGTGTGTTGGGTGCCCAGGTGTGTTCCCAGCCCTCACAATGGTTGTGGCACAGACTGAGCTCTCAGTGGAATTCGCCAGGTTAGAACTGGGCTCTGGGAGCTGCTGTTGGGGTGGGAGGTTTGAGGGGTTTTCCTGGTACTTTTTCAGGCACCTTTGGAGTTCCCAGAATTTTTTTTTTATCAGGGAAGTATCTTATATTTAAGAAGCTGTGTGTGAAACATCCTCACCTTTATTATCCCAAGACCCAGCTCCCCAAAAATCTGGGGAAGGCACTTCCATTCAAGAGGCCTCTGACTCAGGTGCAATCCTGCCCTGCACTGGGTGTAGCACCACAGAAGGATCAAATCTCTTAAGGACACTTGTGGTGTGACGAATCAAAATCCCTTTTTCTCTCTTCCCAGAGGAACCTGACAGAGTATTTTGTGGCAGTGGATGTCAACAACATGCTGCACCTCTACGCCAGTATGTTGTACGAGCGCCGCATCCTCATCTGCTGCAGCAAGCTCAGCACTGTGAGTAACACCCCCAACCATTCCTTCCAGTCACGGGGTTTATTTGCTTTTAATTACGTAGGAAATGAGGTGATTATCCCCACTTTCAGCCTCGGCTCAGTTCTGTGCCTGTGGGTCAGGACTCACAGAACTTCTGTTGGCCTCCCGCGGCCAAAGGAAAAGGGATTTGTTGGATGCAGGAATTTTTGAGGTTGTTTGGTACGTGAATGTACAAGGACTTGTGCCATGGTGAAGTCCTTTTATTCATCATTTGCTTGGCAGGGAAAAAAACCCCAGATAAATGACAGTGTCAGATGGACTTTGCAGTGACCTTCTCCAGAAGGACCCACGGAGTGGCCTCAAGTGCATTGACAAGCCCCAGTTTTGCAGTTGTGTTTGATGAGGTTTAGTCTTAATGCTCCTTAGGCTCCATCAAGTGTCTGAGAGATGAAAGCTGCTGGATGGTCTGGAGGACTCTCTTCTGAAAATGGCTGCAGATAAAACAAGCCAGGCCTGACTCAGTTCAAAGTTTCGTTGTGCATTGCAAGGGTTAGTCAATACGATTGTGATTTTCCTTATAAAAGCAAATGCTCCCTGGAAATGGGTATTGATTGCTGGCCTTTGTGAGGGACCAAGATGGTTTAACTAATTTGGCTTTCTAGTGCTGTGGGCTGAGGCTGGAGTGGTCCTGGTTAAAATACAGCTGCCATTTCCATTTCGTGTGGCATTAACCAGTCTCTGACTGTATCTCCAGGACTAAAACTGGGATTGTAAATGCTCTGGAAGGCTGAGAGGGTGTCCCTGAACCCACCTAAGGATGATCTGGCAGCACAGGGCAGGGAAGTGAGAGACAGTAAGACCTCAAACTTCGTCCCAGAATAACCACTGCAGTATCAGACAAAAGGAGGAGAATTGGAATAACCTCTGGGACCTATTAATGATTATTAATAATGTTTGCAATCAAGCCCACATTTAACTGAAAGCTGTAGTATTACAAAGTTTAATGCCATAGAAAACTTGTAAAATCTTGACTTGCATATTCTGCCCAGTGTTCTTTGTCATTGTTACTAAAATAAGGAGAAAGCCACCCGGGCCTGATGATGGAATAAAATGAAGGAAAGGTGTTTATTGGAGCAACCCACGGAGTGAAAAGAACAGTAAATGATCAGAGAGGAGGGAGGAAGAGAAGGGCTGCCCAAAGCATTTCAGAGGTTGTGTGGTTGGTTGGTTTAATCTCTCCCTTTGTGACAGAGCCTGGGAAGAGGAATTACTTACCTGTCACTTTGCCTCCCTTAATGAGCCAGTTCACAAGTGGGGCTGAGTTTTTTTTCCCCTGTCTCTCTGCTACTTCTCTCCCTTTTGCCTCTGTCCAAGATGAAAGCGTGTCTGGTTGCTGGGAGGGAGGGGTATTCATACTGTGTGTGTTCTGAGCTTACAACTTTATCTCTAAACCGCTCCCAGGCTGGAGTGACAGTGTAAGACAGGTTTGAAGCGCTGGGCCCGAGCCAGCCCGTCCCTGCTCGGCGGCTTCCAGCAGCAGGAACAAGCTGCATTATTTTATTTCAAACTGTGCTCAGCGGAAGCCAAGACCCTGTAACTGGAAATGTACCAAACCCAGAATCCTCCGGGTGCAGGGAGGGTGGGCTGGTGCTCAGGGGCTGCTGCCTTTGTTTGCAGCCTTTGCTTTTCCAACAAGGATCTGTTTGCACTTCGTGTGGCTCAACCTGGGGAGACACCCATGAATTTAGTACCAGGTGAGAGAGGGAAAGTTAAACCATCCTGGGTGGAAAGGCTTTTATGGTGGAATCAGTTCTGTGCTATAATGCATCATCTCAAATTCAAATGTTGGTGTTAAATACCCTTACATACTTGAGTTGAATAGGATTTAGAACGAGGCTGTGTTTATTAGCTAATTTAGAAACCATGTGTTCTGATCCTATGGAAGAAGAATTGCTGTTTTCTGGGATTTTATTGTTTCTTCCTGCAAAAGGAAATGCAAATGATTTTTCAGAGTATTCCAACAATAATTCCTGATAAATTTCCTTACGTGTTCTGTGATCTAACTCCTCAAGAAGAGCCAGACATGAGCCAAAATGCACTACCCCCTGTGGCTGGCAGCAGCCCACCTGCTGCTGCAGAACTGAGCCTGGAGCTCTCCCTGCATCCCCAATCCCACAGAACTGAGCCTGGAGCTCTCTCCCTGCATCCCCAATCCCACAGAACTGAGCCTGGAGCTCTCCCTGCATCCCCAACCCTGCAGAACTGAGCCTGGAGCTCTCCCTGCATCCCCAACCCTGCAGAACTGAGGCTGAAGCTCTCCCTGCATCCCCAATCCCACAAAACTGAGCCTGGAGCTCTCCCTGCATCCCCAGTCCTGCAGCCCTGCACCAGGGTGTGTTCATAGGGAGGCCTCCTGCAGGATTCCAGAGGTGTTTCTGTCGGGCTCCATCCCACCGAGGGAATTTCTTTGCCTAATTTCCCTGTTAATTTTGGAGTGTCAGTGCAAAGCAAGGAATCCCATTCTGACCTGGGTGCTCCGTTGTTCCTGGGAGCTGAGCTTGTCACTTCCTCCTTAGATAGAACCTCCTGTTCCCTCCCTGGGGTCAGATGAGCCTCAGGGCTCCAGGGGGAAGGAAACAGGACAAGATCTGGTGGATTTGATTCCCCAAATGTCCGTGTGATGCACCAGAGCTCAGAGCCTGCCCGGCTGTGGTGCCACAGCTCTGGTGCTGTCCCTCCATCCACCCTTTGTGACAGCCCTGCTTCCCCCCCTTAATTCTTGTGGAGCTCAGCTTTCTGCTTTGTGTAGAAACAATGCAAGTTAATAATGCAAATACTGAACAAAAATAAATCTCACAACCATGCAAAAGGTGGTTCATTTCCTCAGTGTTTCCACTGGTCCTGTCTGTAAATCTGGGCAGTGAGGGCACGTCAGAGCCAGGGAGATCACTGGGAAAGGGCTGGTGTGAGACAAAACCCCACTGATGGCTGGTGGAACTGATGTGATTCCAAAGGGGCTGGGACACTCTGTCCCCTGTCTGCTCCCAAAGGCAGTTTCCTGAGGATGGAGGTTCAGATCTGGTTTAAATTCTTGCATATTCTCACTTCTGGAAGCTCATTATCAGCACTGGAATGCTTTGGAGCTTTGTGGGCTCTCTTGTTGTGACACTTTCTTCTCAGGAATTTGTCTTTGGAGTGGAAAGTCAGGTGTGATAACATCCTCCCTTGAAGAAACTGCAGCTCTTTGAGCTATATTTTTATGAAAAAAGCCTTGAAACCTGTCACAGTGAGGACTGGAACTAGTGAATGCACAAAGAGATGCTCCTGGGGAAGAGTAAATACGATCCTTGCAGAAGAAATCCATGCCTGGAATCCTCACCCAAAAGATGTAGATAAAATGGAAGAACGTTGAATTCTCCCAGGTATTTAAGGAATGTTTATGTCATTTGGTCCTCTTGAAGGTGGAGCACTGGCTGCATTGTTCAGAGGCATTAAAATAACCATGGACCATGGGCCTGTGCTCACCCAGTGACCTGCACTTCAGGGCCTCTTGTGGCAGAGAACAGCTCCTGGAGCCGGCAGGTTCTGCGTTGGCTCCTCCGTTTCCTTCAGCAGCCGTGGGTTCCTGGGAGAGCTCAGTAATTCACTGCTCTGCCTTCATGGAAATTAGTGATAACGAGGGTCATCTTTTCCTTCTGGAAGGGTGCCCCACATCTGCCTGGATTAGGATTAATGTGGGGATTTGTCTTTGCTCAGTTTCATCTGGGACACCTTGGGGCCACCACGGGGACCCCAGTCCCTCACAAACTGTCTCCTCAGTCCTTGTCCCCCCTCCTTCCCCTGCCCACACAGGCGTTCCATGCTGATTTGCTCCAGAACAGGGAGGATCTGTTGTGTTCAAAACATCTCCCCCGAGGGAAGCTCAGTGGAGTCCTTGAAGGCCCGAGCAGGGCAGGGGATGTGCTGGAAGTGCCCCCTCTTCATTCCTTCCCTCCTGCCCTCCTGTGTGTGCTCACATCCCTTCTCACAGGATTTTGCCTGTGGCTTTGCTGAGCTTTCCCTGTTGAGCACTGCCACCTGCCCTGTTTTAATATCCTTAGTGGATGTGACAAACATCCTGCTTATTTTATTAATAATTATCGTTTGAAATAGGGCTGGGAGCAGTAATTTCCTCTGTGAGGATTCTCCCCACGGCTTCACTGGCACTGGCCTTTGCTACTTCAGTGCTGGCCCACATCAGGAACTCTTCTGGATGAGTTTTTAACAAGTTGTCTGAGAAATTCAGTGCATCAAATGATTAGGGGAAGGGAAATTAGGTGAAAATCACTTTTAAATAGTCAAGATTTAATCACTGCACTTAGTGTGAGGTGCTTTTAAGAAATGCGTCCCACATTCTTTTCCATTTGTGTTATAATTTCAGTGCAGATTTATGATATTTAATGGATGGTAATTGAGCTGTATCTTCTAATGAAACACGTGGATAAAAAGCAGAGTTGATTCTTTCCTTCCTTCCCTCCAACCCTCCCGTTTGCAGCTCGGGCTCTGTTCCTGATGCAGATCTCTGTGTTTTCCAGTTAACTGCCTGCATCCATGGCTCTGCAGCCATGCTCTACCCCATGTTCTGGCAGCACGTTTACATTCCTGTCCTGCCCCCACATCTGCTGGACTACTGCTGGTAAGGCCAAAATGAGTGTGTGCATTAGATGTGTGTGCATTAGATGTGTGTGTGCATTAAACACGTGTGTGCAGCTCCCCTGGGTTCAGGGGGGTTTGCACATCCCTGGGGGTGGTTCCTGTGTGGTGCTGACTGGGATATTGTGTCACTGAGTTCTGTTTTCAGCATCTGTGGGATCTGTTCCAGTTTGAATTCGGACTCCAGGTACGGGGAAAGGATTCTCTCATGTTCCCGTTTTCCTGAGCTTCTGTTGGCAGTTGGAAAAGTTAATTTTCCTGTGGTGCTCTTTCCTGTTCAGTGTGTGTTTGGAACATGTTTGCCTAATTGAGGGGAATGAAGAGTGACCTCACACAGGCTTCCCAAGGAAGTTAAACTTCCAAGGCAGGTTAGAGAGTCAATGGAATTGTTACCAAAAGTGTGCAGGGATGGAATTAGTAAGGCCAGAGCTTGCAGAGGGATGCAAAGGGCAATAAGGGGCTTGGACAGCACATGGGAAGGGTGGAGCTGCTGCTGTGTGGTCACGTAGGTGGTGAAGGGTGAGGGTAAGGGACACGGTGCCTCTGTCCCTCCTGCCCCAGGGGCTGGGAGACTCTGGGGCCTCCTGCCACAGAAATGTGTGAGGGAGGGACTGTGGTGCTTCGGGCACTTCTGGGAATGGTTTGGGGATGTGGGACCAGGCTCCTGTGCCCACAGCGCTGTACAAGGTCCTTCTGAGAGCCCAAAGCCAAGGTCAGTGGCAGTGTCAGGGCTGGTGTTCGGGGGGGTTCTGCAGTGAGGATCCAGCCGGGAGCAGCAGCACTCAGTGGAGACCTGGACACGGAGCCGTGGAGGTTCAGGGGCAGCTGATGGAGATGCCAGTGTGTGCCTGTGTCAGGGGCACAGGGACTGTGCTCTGCTGTGCAGGAAGGGCAGGTCCCAGTCATTTGCACTGCCAGCAGGTGCCTGGCCCTGCATAATGGGCTCCTCACTGTAATTAACACTCCGAGGCTGCTGCTGAGCTCTCCCCCTGCTGCTGCCGGGGCCCAGGACAGCGCTGGCAGCTCCACAGGCTGTCCCTGGGAGACCAGTTAGTTCTTGCCTGGCTGTGGGACAGAGACGTGTGAAAAGGGGCCGAGCCCAGGGCCCGAGGAGGGAGCAAAAAGCGACACTTGGGCAGTGAACCTGAGGAGAGAAAGCCACAAGTCACCCAGCCCCACTGACTGGGGGAGAGGGGGAGCCAGACCCTGTGAAAAGTGTGATTTCCGAATGTGTCACTGTTGGGCAGGGTGTAATTGCATGCTCACAAATACAACAACTGATTGCCTTGCCCAGCGAGGAACTTAATTGGAGAGGTAGCTACACACTCTCTCATTGTTTGAACAAGTCAATTTAGCAACAATTTATGTGCCGTAAATATATTTCTCAAAATAGAGTCCCATCTATTTTGTAACCATGTGAACTTGCCCATCATTTTGCCTGGGAGGGCTGAGCAATCAGCTCCCTGCTCTCTGCTTGGAGGCAGGATTTCTGCTCACTGGTGTCTGCCTCCTCAGGGAAATGACCTGAGAACCTTTGGAATAGAAGAGTTTAATTTGATTTTAATTATTGCCGGGATATTTATTTTGCAAATACGACATGAGAGTTTTAGAGAGCTGAAATGGGAAGGAAATTTAAAGCACTGAGAATCCTTCAGTTCTTATGAATACAGAATATCACGTTCAATGAATTGACTGTGCCCTTTTGCTGACTCTGCTGTGATGCTTTTGAATCTTCTCCTGCTCTTTTGAAACTCCCAGACGGGTGGATACACTGTGTCACTCGTGATCTTTGAAAGTTTTTGAAAAAAGTCTCTTCCACCTGTGATAATTTGCCTTTTGCTTCCCATTTCCCCCTTGAAAGGATTTTCTTAAACATAATACTTGTGTTCCCCTGCATTCCTTACTCACAACTGAGAATGCCAGGAGGCTCTGTCTCCAAAATGCTCCAAAATCCCTGGCCCTGGCCGGGGGATGCTGAGTCAGTGATGGAGCTGCAGCACCACATCCACCGATCTGGGGTGACTTCTGTCCTTCCCTCTCATGGGACCAGCTGAGGGCAGGGGAAGAGTGCAGCCCTTTATTTTTACTTTTTAGTTAGGCACCGTTCTTGGACGTATTTTCAGGCCAGGGAAAGGTTTTGGGCGGAGGAGCCCAGAACTTGGTGGCAATCTGTCCCCTGAATGCCCAGGTTCCTTTGCTGACAGAACAGGAGAGCTGGGGAGCACAGCTGCACTGCTGCTGGCTGCTCTGGGGTGGGGTTTAGTTGTTTTAAAGTCTGTGCCAGAAGGTGCCAGAGTCCCTGGGTAAGGAGATGCTGCCACCAGGCACACACCACTGCCTGCTCTTGGCCATCTCCTTCACTGGGAGTGTAAATGTGTCTCGATGTGAAAGCAGCACTCTGGGGGTTTGCTCACTGCTGTTTCCAGTTTGGTTTTGTGTGCCATAAGCCCCCTGTGTGTTCTCTCCCTTTGTGCCCTGGGTGTCTGTGTTTACAATGAGCCTGCAAGAGAGGCCTGGCTTTGCTGAGCTGGGCCACAGAGTCCCCGAGCATTGTCCCCAGAAGCAAGAGGACATTTAGCCAGGGGGATTAAAGCAGCCTTTTCTGCCACGGAGTGCTCAGCAGCCCCTGTGAGAATGTGCTGGGAGCACCCTGGCACAGCCTTCTGTTGGGGCAGTTGGCCCTTCCTGCAGGAGCATTTCTAACACCCTCTCTCCTGTTTTCTGAATCTCAGACAGTCAGTATGCTGCTCTGAGGAGGCAGAGGGGGAGTCCTGCTCCTGGGAAGCAGAGTTTGCAGCCTGGGGAGTCCCTGGGGGCTCTGCCATCACCCGGTACACCATTGCCTGGCGCACCTGGGCACTCCTCGTGGAGCTGCTCCAGTCGATGCAGGCGGGTTTGCATCCTTCACCCCAGAGAATTTGGGATTGAACTCTGCTGCATTTCGGTGAGGGATCTGAGGAGAGATGAGGAGCCTGCCCTGGAGAGGGAGCCAGCAACCCTGGTGGGACACAGCCACCCCTGGAGTCAGCGTGTGTTTGTCTCATCCGTTTTCCTGGAACAGGGAAGCCAGAAGCTGCACAGGAACCCTTTGGAGCTTTTTCTGGTGAATTGCAGCGTTTTTGAAGGCTGGGCTTTTTTCACTTAAGAAGAAATGTCCCTCTATTTCACCTGCTTCTCCTCCAATTAGTAGTTGCCCACCTCTTGGGAGCATAATTAAGAGGTCTCTAGTTTGCCTAAGGAAAGGAATTAAAGAAATTGTAAAAATGCAGCCGTAATAAATGGGCAACATATAGCCATTACGTCCCCCAAATCCATATTCATGCTTATGCTTTGCTACTTTAATGATTTGATATTTACCTATATAACTCATTTGATTATAAATAACGCTGATTGCCTTGGGAACCGGCGCAGCACAGGAGGAGTAATGACCCCTCTCTTTGTTTGTTTGAGCAGTAAATACGTGTGCTAGAAATTGATACTTCTTAATTTTGCACTTAATGGCTATTGGCTGCCAGCAAACTGCTCTGAGTAATTAGTGGTTGTGGCTGTAAGGAGCCCCAGGACTGATGAAGTGTCAGGCAGTGGGGAAGGCCTGGCCTGAAGGGCAGCCTTTCATCTGCCGGGAGGATTAAAGGTTGTGCCGGGTGTTCCTCCCTTCAGACACGGGATGTGTCTCGCTCAACTTCACGGGAAAGTTTTGGGGGTACCATCTCACCTGATAAAATATTGAACACTGCTGGAGTGTGTCATGGCTCGTGGGGAGGAAGGGCTGTTTCGGTGTGGCCTGGGAGGGGAAGGGGACACACCACGTCCCGCTGCACAGGATGGATGTGGAGTATTCAAATAATGGCACGTGAGTCACTCACGGTAAAGAGAAACAGTGATATAAGCCATTTATGAAGCCTGACATGAACCCTCCACGTTTCCTTCTAGGTGTGTTTCCTTTTCAGTCAGATGGGTGAGGGATGCCAGAAGAATAGAATCTCTCTGGTAGATTTTACTGTAAATATTTACCAGATACAGGTTCTTTACCAGAATTATATTTCACTGAGGTTATTTATGCAGTGCCTGTAATGCTTTCATGTGCTGTATTGCCTTTACACGGCATGTCTGTCACTCCAAAACTGAAAAGATTATTCTTTGCATCCAAAGCTGATCCCTCTGTCTTAAGCCATCTCTTCTCTGTAATTCCTTCAAGTCTTACTGGAGCTGCATAGTTTTAAGGTTTAGACATTCTTAGAGTTCTTCTGTTGATAAACTGGAGGATGCAGAAGTGGCTGTTGGTCCCTTAAAGAACACGCCGAGGTTCAGGTGACGGACTGTGCCATTGGAGATGTTAATGAACGGCCGTTTTTCTGGAATCCTACACTCTTCCTGCTTCCTTTCATTACGGGAGCCAGGGTTCCACTAGAAGAGACATTTGCAGCCTTCAGACTTCCTGCCGAGGCTCCGACCCTGCGCTGGGGACATGGCAGTGCCTAATGAGAACCACATTGGGGTGGGTGCAGCAGAGCCCAGGGGGACGCTGTGCAGCCAAACCTGCTGCCCGTTCTGGCTCTCTGAAACTCCTGGGCGCTTTCTTCCCCTTTTGGAAGTGAAGAGGTGGTGTTTGTCACAGGTCAAACAGGCCAAACGACCCACGGAAACAGTCCCTGTGCCCTGAGCTGAAACATTCCCGGCCAAGGGCTGGCCTGGAGGCTGTGGTTCTGCCCTGTGGAATTCCCAAGGGATCAGAACATTCAGGGTCAGTCTGTGCTGTCCCAGGGGCACAGCTGGGGCAGTCCCTGCAGGGATTGGGACATGGGGAGCTGCTGCGTGTGTTTAGTGTCCTCAAAAAGGACACAGAAGTGTTTTCCTGTGGAATGTCTGATGCAGAGGCTGTTTCCACCTCAGCAGAGCATCCAACAGAGGGTGTGTGTTAATAAACAACATAAATATTAATATGCTTATCAGTAAATATATTTTTGAAGGTATGTCTCAGGAAAAGGGGGAGCAGGGATTTTTGCTGGTCTGGTGTCTCAGGGGGGTTTCAGCACTGTACTGCTCTTACTGAGCAGTAGGCACCAGCTCAGAGCTGCAATATGGGAGATATTTTAATCCAAGGCAGCACAGTGACATTTCTCTCATTTTTTTCATGTGAGATGGAAAATGAGCTCTTTGAGCTGCTGCCTCCCAAGCGAAGGGAGGCTCTATTTTAGAAGTTGTGTCTGTCTGTGCGTGCTCCGTTTCGCAGGCAGGATGTGCCATATTTGCAATTAGCAGCTCTGGCACCCTCCCCATGGCTCGGAGGCACCATCCCCTCCTCGAGTGGGAGGCAGCAATGCCTTCATGGGCATTAGAAATGCTGTGTACACAGAGCTCACAGGGCTCTGCTCCCAGCCAGGCCTTCCTGGGCTTTGCTGACCCTGGGGCAGGGGACATGGAAAAGCTCAGTGTCCCCAAACACTGTTCCCTAACCAGTGTCACACTGTGCTGAGGCCAAAGCTGGCACTGGGAGCCTCTTGGGCTGTTGAAGGTTTGTGTTCTGAGGGGAATATTGGTATCAGAATCTTCAAAAGTAGTTTTTATGCTTTCTTTTATAAATGTAAGCTTGTCAGGGTTTATACTTAAACTGCTTTAAAATGTGTCTGGACTCATTCAGAGAATTCAGAACTTGTAGTACAGGGTGATTCTTGCACAACACTTGACACTGTAACAGGATCCATTTTTTGAAAGAATACCCTTAGAAAACCCTGGGTGTATTTTAAAAAATGCAATAACAGATTATTAACCAAATGCCCCAGTATTATATATAATATGTAACATATATATATATATTTAACAGCAGTCCTGAGGTACCTGCCTGAACTTGGCCACTTAGAAATCCTGGTGTCAGGAAAAGTTCGAGTCTCACATGAGTGAGAGGATATTGCATAATAAGAAAAGTCTTTCAAATCTGGAACAACATTTTGGTCACACGTGGTTTGTTTATATATATGTATATATTAATTTTTAAGCAAAATCCAATCCCTGCAGCTAATTTTATAAGTCATATGTGTTATTTCACTGTTCTGGGAATGTAAAGCATTTTGTTTTTCCTTTCTGCAGTGCCCCCATGCCCTACCTCATTGGAATACACTTGAGTTTGATGGAGGTAAGTCTGTCTCCCCATTTCTGGAGCTATATAAGAGTGTTGTGATTTACAGCCCAGTTCCACGAGCAGTTCCACAGCCTGACCAGGAATGAGCGGAGTTAATGTGGGTGTGGGTTCAGCCCGTGTGGTGATGTTCAGTCACAGTGTTTGGTGTGTCTGCAGCTCTGCTGAGGAGCTCAGGGCGTCCCCTCCCCATCCTGGGGCTCCCCTGAATCCCTTCAGTGCCTCGGCGGGGCTGAATCTCCAAGGCAGGGTTGGATTAAAGGGTTCTCGTTTAGGCTTTTGCAGACAGATTGTAATTTTTTTAATGTTCGAGAGATCTGAAAAGAAGGAACTTGCTGTTAATGTTAACACAAAGCTGGCAGAGAACCAGCCCTCACAGAGAGCTTCTCCTATAAACAATTCCCAGGAATTCATGTGACTTTTGAAAAACTCTAAAAGTGGAAATGACACATTTGCTTTTGAGTGGTGAAGCAGCCGATGACTTTCCTCAAAGAGGGACAACACAAACTGCTAATTCAGGTCCCTGTGGATGTCCTGCTCCTTGTGGATTGAGCTGATTGAGATGATTTTTTATGCCCTTTAGGTTGCTAAATAAAGAACAGGATTGCGGTAGATGGTAGTGAATTACCAATTATTGTAAAAGTCAACACGTACTTTTGTTTGCACATCATCTGCTCATGTTTGAGGGGCTCCTGCTGATCCCCCTTGGATGCTGCACAGCCAGGGGAGAGGGAATACCTGGGCAGAAATGTGGTTTTCACACTGATCAGGAAACTCTCTGCCCCGTGTCTGTCCCAGGCATTCCTTGACCTGGTTGTTGTGGCACTGAGAAATAAGGAACAGAGCTGGCCGAGGGTGGGGTGATGTCCCTTCAGGTCAGCTCTCCCAGATATTGGTGCTCCCAAGGAGCTGTGGCTGGCCTGGGGATGGATTCAGGAAAGCAGCAATTCCCCCTGGGAGCTGCTCCCTGGGATGTCTCACTCCCACCCTGCTCCACAAACCCGGAGCCTCCTCCTTTGTCTCCGTGTTTCAGACTCCAGGGCCTTCCAAACTCCATCTGTAAAAACTCAAAAAAAAGAAGGGAGTTGTTCTTGGAGGAGCCAATTTTCATCCGTTTTAGTAACTTGTGAAAAAATCTGTTTCGTACTAAATCCAGTCTGGCTTTTGAATAGCCAGAGATTCTGGAACACAGACACGCCTTGGCAAAGTGCAGCTACTCCAAGTGCCTCATCAAATAAATGAAATAAATAAACCAGGCTCTTCTCTGCTCCGAGGGAGGTTGGATACAGATAGAGGTGCATCCTGCAGTAACTCTGCTTTTTGCACTGGGAAATCACCTCAAATCCCACTGTTGTGGCAGTTGGATGTGACTGTGGGAAGTGCTGCAGGATTTCTGTGCCCTGGGCAGGGCCAAGGCTCACTTGCTTTGTCCCTCCCTTCACAGGCACATACAAAATTGTGTTTCGTCTGTTAGAATAACATCAGAGTTGCACCAGCAATTGTTAACTCATGATCCAGGAGTTGTGTATTTTAAAATATGCTTTTCCATATCCAGATAATTTTATCAACTAGAACTGCGAACTACTGCCATTAGTCTTGTTTCTGTGAGGTTTGCTGTCCCAGTGCTGCAAAGCATCAGTGATTTTAAACAAAATCCACCTTCTCTCTCAGGGTTTTGTTCCAAACTTTTGTACCCTGAAGTCGGTTGGCAGTTTCCCGTGTTCCACAGGGGCTCTCTGGAAGGAGCAGTGACTTTAATGGAAAATGACAAATTTTTCTTACGATTAAAATATCAAGCATATCCATTGACTGTTAAATCTAATTTGCTGTGACTGAAATGTTCTCCAGTGAGATAAGATAATCTCCTGTTATGGGTCAGAGGGCTCCAACTGATTTATGGGGGAAAGCCTTGGGAGAAAATAGAGAGCTGTGTTTTGTGCACTTATTTTTCAGCTTTTCTATCATCACCTAGTTAGTCATTCTTTATAAGATTTCCATTTAGCAATCCATAAAGTGACTTCAAAGAAGGCTAAAAGTTTATAAGCTGTTGGATAAGCAAGGCTGGACTATCCCATGAATAATGGAACATACTTAGGAACTAATTGAATTCATATTAGATGAAGATAAGTACTTAGTGGTGATAAATAATGAGATAGGAAAATGAAACTCTATCAAAAGAACACACCCCTTTCATAATCTTCTTTTCTGCCTACGTCCTGCGGGTTATTTTAGTCTTCAGATTACATTAAATTGACCTTTGTGTTGGAAACCGTGTCAAACTTGGCCGCAGCCTTTTCCATTTTGTCAGAGTAAAGGATTGTTTCAGCAACTGCTCCTGTAGGAGGGTTATTAGTGGGATGGTGCTGATGGAGGAGCAGTGCCCTTGACCTGGGAGCCTGGCAGGCGGAATCTGGGCACATGTGGTTTCCATTGACCGTGGGGATGGTGGTGTTGGGCTGGGAGCTGTGGAGCTGTGGCAGCTGGAGTGTGTGCCAGGATCCACTCATCCCTCTGCCTGCCCTGTTCGGGGGACAGACCCTACTGCAGAGTAGAGGGGATGATCAGAAAACCGTTTCTTACACTCCTTTGGTTAGTGCTCCACTGAAGGACCTTTCCTGGGACCTGAGAATCATAATTCTTGCGAGGTGATGCAGGATGAATTTGTGTGGGAAGCTGCCCGTTGCATCTCAGAATGATTTTCTAACCCTTTTCCTAAGCAAAGAGGACAGTTGTATGTCTGATAAAAGCTGTTTTAATCTGCTCTCAGTGACGCTGGAGAGCTGTGTGACCTGTGGTAGGACAGGGTGGCTGCTCTCCCCTGGTTCCTCCCCTCCTGCAGCCAGGGGAGTGGAAAGCTGGGTCCTGCCTGTTCTGGAAGCATTTGGTGGCATTTTCCCCTGGCCTGGGTCAGGGAGGTGCGAGGATGCTCTGCCTGGGGTCCAGCCACAGCCCAATTAATGCCTGTGGCTCTGAGCTAACGAACCCTGAGCAGGGCCCAGCCCTGGCCCTTCCACTGACCACTGGCAGTGTTAATTACAGCTTTTGATTGGGGTGAGGAGCGCTAATTAACTTTTTCTACCCGTTTATACTTAGTAAATCAATGCCTTTTCTACCTGTAATTGAAGCAGTGCAGCCTTCCCACAGGGTTTAGATTCACTTAAATCCAGGCCTTAAAGTGCCAAGTGCGGTTTAGCCACTCACAGCCACTGCCAGTGTGGTTTCAGGAGTATTGATAAAGATGCATCTAAAAGTACAGAGGAGAGTCATCTCCTCTGCAGCTCCCAGAGTGGGACTGGGGCCTGTTTTGGCTCAGCAGGGGGATGTGTGAGGGGAGGTTTCAGCCAAGCCAAGCCCTGAGCTCCCAGCAGAAGGGTTTCCTCTCTCAGCCCGGGCGCTGTTTGTCACTCAGTTGGCCACAGCTGCTTGTGATAAGCTCTGGAGAATCACCTGCCCTGGCGGAAGGAGATGGGCAGGGGGGCCGAGCCCACCTGCTGCGCCCCCATCAAAGGGCTGCGGGTCAGGGGGCACGTCCCTCCTAAGCAGGGCTGTCTGCTCAATAGCCATTGCAGATTGTAAATCTGGGCAGCATTTCATTAAGTCCTTCTGGCTGCTGTTGGGGCATGAAATAATAAAAGTTTATATCCGTTGCCTTTCCTGCTTCTGGCAGCCAGATTGACACATTGTTGTCTGCAGCGTTGGGGTGTTTGCCCTAAGAAAATAAATGGGGACTGTTAACTGGGCACAGACAAGGCATTAAGCAAATGGGTTTGGGGCTTGTTGTGAATCATACTTTCGTGATCACTTCAGGTCTGATGCCCAAACTTGCTAGAATGTTAGTTCTTGTTAAGGGTTTTGGAAGATATGTTTTCCTTTTACTGTTACTGTTGCAACCTTCTTTAATATGCTGATCACATTTGTATCTGGTTATGAAACCTCAAGATCAGTTTGGTTTATGTTTTGGCACCAATTTAGCCATGAAATGACACAAACCTGTTAATGAGGGGAGGAGGGTGGTGGTTGCGTTTGTATTTTGTTGTTTGGGTTTTTTAAAATTGAACTATTCAATAAAATTATTCATATGAAAGAAGTTTAACTTGGGATTTTTTATGTTAGGAAATGCCAAACCTGCCAACTGTAGCCAGTAATGATAAAACAACTTGTAGTGCAGACTGGTGTCGGTATTACTGATGAGCTTGGGATGGGAGTGAGACACAGGAGCACCCTCAGTACTTGTGTTTCTCTACACAAAACATTTCAGGTGTGAGGCTGCCTGGGAGCAGGACAGGGCCCTGACTGCCTTATTTACGGACCTGGTGTTTAAGGCCCCCTGGAGTTAGTTTGAAAAGTTAAGAGATTTTCACAGTAAAGGTGCCATTTCTGAAATTTAAAGTGCTCTTTTCACCAGGAGATAAGTTCTCTCTGATTAAGTCAGTAATTCTTACTAAGCCATGTTTATAGAGGCCATAAACAATGGGTTCAGTGTGCTTGTTAAACCAGCTTTCCATACCTCTCCACTCTTTTAAAAAGAGACATTTAAAATAAAAGGCAGGTGTAGATGTTAGTTTGATTTAGATGGATTTGGGATGATTAATTATGGCTACAAGTAATTGGGCAAGGATGGTTAAGGCAGGTTTTCAGGAGTGAGATGTGATGTACATTTTCACTGAGCCTCTCCTTTTGACCCAGCAGAGCCCTGGTCTGTAGGAAAATGAGATTAGGAAACTGTAATGTTCATGTTTCCTCTTGGTCTTTGCTTCTCCACCTTTTTTTTTTTTTTTTGACCATACTGAGCACAGGCCAGTGTGCTGAACAGGGATCACTTTACTCGTGAGAGTCTGTTCAGCTCCTCAGGAAGCTGTGAAATGTGGGTTGGGACCCGTGTGGCTTGTGGCTGTCCCTTCAAATTTCCACAAAATCATGACAACACACAAACTGTACTTGTGAAAAATGATCTACGTGTTGTTGTGATTCCTGGAGTCCAGTGGGATTTAATGTGAGAAATGCAGTTGAATGATGGGAATTTTTATTCCAATTCCAGCAGGAGAGTAAGCACTGTTATTTCTGTGGCAGATGTCTAGTGAGAGGAGCATGTGATTATGTGACCAAAGCCCTTATAACTATCTCATAATACCTTTATCAAAGGTGATAGGAGCAGGAGGGATGATAAACCAGCTAAGGATTAAGATGAACTGGTCAGTCTGTTTTTCTTCAGGATGAGCCACAATTGGCCCATCAGAAAATTCTGTGTTTTCAGATGCACTGCAAGACAGGTGCCATTAATCAATTTAGTCTCTGGTGTTTTATTAAATCTGAGGGTTTCATCAAGGGAAATCCACTGCCTTAGTACTAATATTGAGAAGTTTTAAAGTGAGGTTGAGCTCTTTGNTGAGCTCTTTGTGGTGTAAAGGTGCAGCAGAGCAGAGTTTAACACGAGCTTCCTTTTGACTCCGGTGGTTCCTGGACCTGTGCAGACCCCCGGGCAGAGTTACCCCCAGAGGTGTTCACTGCTCCTCGGTCCCCCGTGGCTGCTGTCCCAGGGCTGTTCTGTGCTCCACAAACCCCCAGACTGTGCAGGAGGAGAGGTGCAGACCCCCGAGCAGAGTCACCCCCAGACTCTCACTGCTCCTCGGGCAGTTTCATTCCTCCTGTCTTGTCCTGCCAGCGCTCGAGTTTGACAAGCTTCTGGCTTTGGTTAAGTGCTTTGCAAGGCCTTTTTGTTGGAGGTTTTTCGACTCCTCTGAGTATAAGTGAGATTTTTAATTTTGTGAGACAGGAAGGAGCAAATCAGTTTGTCTGGTGCTTCCGGACTCCTAGAAGGAGCGAGGCTCCTGGATTGCTTTAGAGTTTATCAGATGCAGCCACCGGGCTGACCTTTGGTTCCTGGTCTGTCCTGCAGTACTGGGGAGTTTTATATGGAAAGCATTAAATGGAATATTCTTCTATTTAAGTTGAAGAAATGTCTCATGAAGAGCTAAACTCTACAAAGTGGGTTTTATGGTTGTTGGGGGGGGGGGGTTTAGCCCTAAGTACACAGCAGTTTGCTTTATAGACAGAGGACTGAGCCTTGAAAACTGAGGGTAATTATTTAGCTGCCTAAGGCTCAACTTTGCCATTGTTTTAGGACTTCAGTTCCTTTATTTTAAAGGAAACAATTCCCCCCACCCCACAAAACCTTAATTAAAAATTGAGTATGTTTTTGTTCACTTTCCCCCTCAGTAACCTGGGTTTGTGTAGGTATGTAGGTACTTAAACTTTTATTTACAGTTCTGAATTTTCACAGCTTTATTCGAAGAGAGCTTAAACCTGTGGGTTTAGTCAGTCAAAAAAAGANGTCACTGGGAGATTTCCTCAATTACCATATTTTATAATTCCACCTTTTCTGATTCTGAATTTTCACAGCTTTATTCAAAGAGAGCTTAAGCCTGTGGGTTTAGTCAGTCAAAAAAAGAGATCCAATTCATGGAAGAAATGTTAAATATTTCAGTGCTGTTCTGTGTGGTATCAGTGACTCAGTTATTCTACTTGAGCAGGGAAATCAGGTCTGCCAATGTTAAAATTTGCTCAGATCACTGACATTTTTGGACAGTTGAAGTCACAGGTATTAATGATCTTTTGAGAACCAGGTTCTGCTTTTCTGTGTCCACAGACCGTTACAGATGTTAACCCTCGCACTAGATCAGAGACTTTTCTTTTCCTCAATTCATGGAAACAGGAGAAAAAGTTCAGACTTGCTGGGCAGGATATGGTGGGACTAATTAACCTCTGGTGGTGTCCATTTTACTTAAATGCAGTTGCAAATTTGTCTCTATTGGAGTTCCAAAATTCAACCCGGAATTCAGAAGCCGGTTCCCATCCTTGACTTACTGCAGCTCTGAACTCCTGGAGAAGCTGGTCTTGATTGTTATTGAAATGAGTTATAAAAAGATATGCTTGAAATCCTGGCGCTGCTGGAAGCTGCTCAATGTGCAAACAGGACACAAGGATTAAGACAAACACCAGTAGAGGTGCTTGAAATAAATCTTTGCTTGAATAACCACAAACTCTCTGGTTTGAGCAATGTCAGGGCGTGTGATGTTGAGAACTTCCCTCTGCCCACTGAGGGTTCCATTTTCAGCTTTGCAAAGTGGATAAAGAAAAGGAATAATGGCAGAAGGACAGGAATGCTGGTTGTCTCTAAGTGCTTGAAGTTCTGCAGTGCTGTGGTGTGCTGCCATCACTCGTGTCCTTTGTGCATCAAATGTAACCAACCCCCCACACTTACACTGTCCTTCCCTTCTCCTGACTTTGCTCCAACGCAGAAAGTCAGAAGCATGGCCCTGGAAGATGTGGTGATCCTCAACGTCGACACCAACACACTGGAAACTCCTTTTGACGACCTGCAGAGCCTCCCCAATGACGTGGTATGTGTGTCTTTATCCAGAGATCCTTGTATCCCAGGGTTCCTGTAGCTGGCAGCTGCTCATGTGAACTAGAAACCCTCCGTTTTTAGGTAACTTCTGTTTCCAAGTGAAATTTGGTGGGGTTTTTTTTTTTTCCTGTGACTGCTTCCAGGCAAGCCTTAAGGAACTTGGTGCGTTTTGTATCCTGTGATAGGATGTGAGATGGATTCCTTCACATTCACTTCAAGAACTGCTAGAATTCAGTGTTTTCTTCCTCATTCACACTTTTTCTTGGTATATTATTTAATTTTTTTAAATAACTTGATAGAAATGTTGTGCCTCCCCCCAGCATTCCCCTGGGATCCATCCTGTGGGCACGGGGAGCTGGGCACGAAGGGACAGGGCCATCTTGGCTTTAGTCAAGCATTCAGTCTATAAAAGTGGCTTCCATGAATTTTTCTGGCTTTATATAGTTTTTTTCATTTTGATTTCACTCCCAGCATCCAAACGTGCCAGCTGGTCACCGCTCGTGCCATTCTCCACCGCTCGGGAATGACAGACCTGTAAATTTGATGGAATTATGTAAGAAATGTCTGGATCCAGGGAGTGCAGGGCCTCAAACATGTATATGATTTGTCAACAATCAAGTATTATATTAGATTTTATGAGACTTCATTAAAGGAGCTGTTGTGGGCGCACTGTAGAACATCAGAAGAGACTCTTGCAATAAACACACAACTTCAAGCTTAGGAATGTCATAAATTTTAAGAGACTTCCTTCCTTTCATTATTTACTTTTACTTCACTTTTATAACAGTAGAGAGTTGTGTTTTATTAGTTCAAATTTCTTGATTCGGTTTTCCACAGGTCTGTTTAAAAGCTCCATTTTATCTGGGAGGATGTTTGGAGCAGAGCAGAGGAAGTGCTGCCAGCAAATTCAATTAACTGGCAGGGCTCACCAGTAGCGTACATGGGGGATTGTTTTTTTTTTTTCACAACTGCTATATAAATACAGCTGGGATTAATATTTTCCCCCCACAAAGCTTTAACTCGAGTGGTGTGTGATGAATGTCTGGGCTGAGGGCTGGTGTGGGATGGGTGGCATCGTTCCATTACCTGGCTGGGGCAGTTTTCCCCTCGGCTTCTCTGCCTTCCCTCTGCTCCAGAGTTGGCTTTGACCACTAGAGAGCAGCTGCTCTGCTGTGCGAGAATTGAATTTCTGTCAGTTCTTTCATGCATCATGTGTTTGGAACTGTAAGTGGATCAAGTTGTTCATCTCAGCAGGGAGACTCTAAAGCCAATCCATTATACTTTTTTTTTTCCCCCTTTTTTTTTTTCTGTTCCTCTTGCTTCCCAGGGAGGATGGGGAGATTTGGGGGCTGTGTCTCCCCTCTGGTCTTGGTCTGAGTAGATGCATTTATGATCTGAGAAACTCAAAATGTCTTCAAGAGTTTCCTGATCATAAATGCCTGTGATGTCAAACCACTCTGTCAGCTTTGCTACTTAATGTGAGCAGCGAGCAATTCATGCACTGCTGAATAGACAAAATTTACTGTGCTAAATTAAATCTATCTATATTCAACAGTGAGGAAAAAGCATCTTCTGTGTGATGCATTCACCATCAGGTAATTAATCCAGTGGAAAATTTCTAAAGCTGTTTCCCCCCTCTCCTTGATCTGCTTTTTAAATCAAGTGAATGCAGTTCCAATGATTATTTTATTGCTTCAGGTAGTGAGTTGTGCTTGAGTTCCACGAGAGTGATGTTGCCACCTAAGCCCAGAATGAGCTGTTCTGTGATTCCTGGGATCCAAACAAGCACAGGCCACCCAAAGGGCCTTTCCCTTCAGCATTTGTGTCAGAGGAGCTGCAGAGCACCGAGGCAGTCCCAGCTGCACCTCAGCAGTACCTGCTGGCTGCCGGGTGTCCTGAGCCGGTCGGGTCAGCTCCCTGACCATCACGGTGTGTGCCACTGTGCTCCTGATTCACTTTGCAATGTGGGACACTGTCCCTCCTCCTGCTTCTGATGCATTGCTGAAAATCTGGCAGCACGAGAGCACCCTGGGAAGCAACTTTCCTTTTAAAATAGTCAATATTAAAAAAAGAGATTTATTAAGGCCTGTGATTACAATAAGTGCATCTGCTGCTGACAAGTCTCCTACACCACCGTCTGTGTTGCAATGAATTGCTGAAGGGTGGGGGGAGAGTAGTAATTTTTTTTTTTCCTATGCCACCCTTATGGATTTTTCATGTATTCCAAATAAGTGTCATCTTCTAGTCACAGTTGTAGTGAGAGCTCTGCGCTGCAAGGGCCTTCACTCCCCACTTACCCCAGGTAGGAAGCTGGTGGGGAAATGAGCTGCTCTCGGGACAGCCACAAGTGCCAAATTCCAGCTCTGTGGCCAAACTGTTTTCCTAAAGGTGAATCCATTTTTATTTCTTTTTTTCTTTTTGTTTGCAGTAGAATGTTTCTTGCTTTATTCATGTTGACAACTGAAAAGCCTTGGACCTAATTAAAAGAATTTCCACTAGCACCTTTACTGAACCATTTCATTCTGCTGCATTGCACAGATTGCATTGTGAAACATGGGGAGGGTTGAAATCGGACCTTTACACCTCAACTGCCACAAGTATAAAAATCTTCTTTAAAGCACTCAGGGTGGACTGCATGTATATGTGTCTGTTGGGCTAGAAATAATCCTCATTTGCAGTGGTCACAGTCTTTTAGGGGTTTTTTAAGTATAACTGCCTCTTTTGGCAGGAAACAACCCTAATTCTGCTCGTATCGTCTACTGTGAGTTATGTACTAATTTACTCCACAGTAAGTATGAGGTTGGAGGGTTTTTGTTGCTCTTTAAATACGTTGTTGTTGACATTTTTTGTTGTTTAAAAACTATGACGCACCTATTGCAGTCCTGCCCACATACAAAACAGACACTGGCAATACACCAGTCCATGTTCTGCCTGTGTAGCAGCCCGGGGAGCTGAGGCTGTGACCAGCCTGGCCAACTTCTGCTGGGCTTCAAATGAAGTGTGGAGCCTTCTCCTTGAGCTGGCAAGTTCTGTATCTTCACGTTAATGTTTAAGGAAAAATCTTATAACGGTGTTTCAGATGGATTTGGAAATTGCTTAGAGCTCTGGATGCTTTATTGCACTTTTAAGAACTACTTTTAAATGGTTTTACATAAGGTAATACAGGAAATAAATTCATACTTCATCCCTACAAGTTCAGACCCCTTTAAACGTGAAATGCGTTGTTCGGGTTTGAAAATCTGAAGATTTTACGTGTCGAGAATTACAGAGCTCATTGGGGGACGTTATCTCATTGAGTTGGAGGGAGCTTATTTTACGGGTGTGAGACTAAATCTGCCATCATGTGTTGTGTTAATGCGGCTTTGTGGGCTCATTAATGTGTGGATCGTTGGCAGAAGCCGCAGCATTCCGATTTATAAACAGTGCTGGACATGCTCTTGGTTATTTCTGTTACACCAGATAACTGATGGAATGCCTTCTACAGCAGAATCTGCAGAACACGCAAAAGGAAATGTCTTTGCAATTGTTTGGTAAACACAAGCCCAAAGATAACATCTAGTTCTAAGAGAAAAACAAATAATGCCCGATCGATATTTAGCAGCCATGGAGAGAGATGAGGAGTTTGCCCTCCCGATATCCAAGGCGTGCAGGAGGGGGCAAGACCCTGAGAGGGGACATGAGGGACTGAGAGGGGACATGAGGGGCTGTGAGGGGCAATGAGGGGTTGTGAGGGGACATCAGGGGCTGTGAGGGGACATGAGGGGACAACAGGGGCTGTGAGGGGCAATGAGGGGTTGTGAGGGGACAACAGGGGCTGTGAGGGGACATGAGGGGACAACAGGGGCTGTGAGGGGCAATGAGGGGTTGTGAGGGGACATCAGGGGCTGTGAGGGGACATGAGGGGACAACAGGGGCTGTGAGGGGCAATGAGGGGTTGTGAGGGGACAACAGGGGCTGTGAGGGGACATGAGGGGACAACAGGGGCTGTGAGGGGCAATGAGGGGTTGTGAGGGGACATCAGGGGCTGTGAGGGGACATGAGGGGACAACAGGGGCTGTGAGGGGCAATGAGGGGTTGTGAGGGGACAACAGGGGCTGTGAGGGGACATGAGGGGACAACAGGGGCTGTGAGGGGCAATGAGGGGTTGTGAGGGGACATCAGGGGCTGTGAGGGGACATGAGGGGACAACAGGGGCTGTGAGGGGCAATGAGGGGTTGTGAGGGGACAACAGGGGCTGTGAGGGGACATGAGGGGACAACAGGGGCTGTGAGGGGCAATGAGGGGTTGTGAGGGGACAACAGGGGCTGTGAGGGGACATGAGGGACTGTGAGGGGACATGAGGGACTGTGAGGGGCAATGAGGGGCTGTGAGGGGACATGAGGAGCTGAGGGGACATGAGGGGCTGTGAGCGGCCATGAGGTGTTGTTAGGAGCCGTGAGGAGCCACCGAACCCTCGGCAAACCGCTCCCAAATCGTCTGACAAGGGTCCCAAGGCTCGGGTCGTGGGGGGAAGGAGCGCCCGGGCGGAGCTGAGGGAGGCGGGGACGGGGCGGGGAGTTGGGCTGGGAAAGGCGGCGGGGCCGGCGCTGAAGTTTGTGTCTTTGTTTCTCGCTCACTGACTGTATTTTAATTGGCAGAAATTTCAATTAACTCTCCGAATTCGAGCCTGTTGCTCGTGGGTAGATATCTCCCTGTCTGAGCCCATGAGCGGGTTGTGCGTGTTTTGTCCCCGCGTGCTGCTGAGGGGCGGTGGGAACCCCCACGGCCGTATTTACCATTTACTCTCTGAAATAAAAAGGATTATAGCCTTAACAAAAAAATTTACTTGGGGCAAACACATTTTTCAAACCTCTGGAATTTCTTCTTAGCTGCGGTGGTGGTGGATGGCCCAGCAATGCAGAGCAGTTTCTCTTATGAGTCTGATGTTTGAATTTAGCTGTAATTCCTTCACGGATTCTAATCAAGAACGACACAGAACTTCATGGACTACCTTTAAAACAGTACTCAGCAGCATATTAACAGTGGGTTTTAAGTAGGAGGGAAGGTTCGGTGAAGCTTTTATTGTCCTGTTGGTTTCTGAATAGAATCCAGTCGTATCTTAAGAGAAGCAAAACAGCTTGAAAAGTAATGCTTTCAGAACTGAAAAATTCAACTCTGAATTCACAATGTCGCCTTTTGTCATAACTGCTGCTGTGGTTAGCACGTTTTTCCTTTGGCTGTGCCCCAGTGTGTTAGGCTTTGTTTGTGATATGAGAGTGATCTACACCTGCTGTGTGATTTCAGGTTTCTGCACTGAAGAACAGACTGAAGAAAGTCTCTACAACCACTGGAGATGGTGTTGCAAGAGCGTTTCTAAAAGCACAAGCAGCTTTCTTTGGGAGCTACAGAAACGCCCTGAAAATTGAACCTGTAAGTAGGCAATTAGTAGGCACGAGATGTAAATCTGCAGCTGTGGTGGAGAAAAAAAACCTTACTATTTGAAATGTAGTGTAACCTGCTTTTACTAAGGTCAGCATGGCAGCTCTCTGGCTGCCTGGTACTGAAAACAGTGTTCAGGGCTCCAAACGAACAAGAATGATCCATCGCTCAGAAAGAAACCTTCTGATGGAAAGGCGTAAGTGTTGCTTGGTTTCGAAGGCAGCTAAGTTAGAAGAGAGGTGATATGCAAGTCCAGTGCAGGGGTAAATCCAAAATGTTTGTGGCCCTGTTTGAATTACTGTTGTTTAAACCTGTGGCTGCTTAACAAGATCTCTGTGGAGGACAAAATATCCTTTTGCCTTAGTGCCTTCTTCCCTCATCCTCGGTGGTTTAGAGGCACAACAGGAGGTTGCTGGTAGCAGTGGAATGGCACTGGGAGATGCTGGGTTCGGAGTGGGGAAGCTCAAGGAGTGGAGTGACAATGAAGCCCTGCTGGTGGAGAAAACGTGGTGTGTTTTGCATTCTCCTGCTCTGTGAAGACTGATGAAGAAATCTGACCTCAGACAACGATAAATCTAATTTTAATCGTGATGTTAAATGAGGAGGCCAAACATTGGGCTACAGGATTGTTGTTCCTCGAGGATGTCTCAGTAACTGAAGTGTCCTCACTATTATAGTTCGTCTTGTTATTTTTAAAGCCAGAAGGAAAACATAGCTTGGCCTGAATTTTAAGCAGCCCCGTTATGACCATTAAATAAGCATCATTCCAGCGATTCATATTCAGGGTCCAGAAATTACTTTTGAAGTCAGCAGGAGTCCTCCCACACCTTACTCGGGGAATCTGTGTGTCACATGTGTGCAGAAAAACCGAATTGTATTGACTTGTGGGTGCAAGAATTGGGCTTTCAGAGCGTCTCAGGTGCAATACTGGGGAGTATTTAAAATGGGGCCCGCACAAATAACCCAAGTGCTGCCAGCGAGGCCCTGGCTGGGAGCCTCCTTTATCCCTGCCGGGCAGACACTGACTCCTCCATCCAAGCAGCTTCCTTGTTCTCCCTTGCTCCTCCCTGTAGTTGCCAGGCAACTCTGGGAATATTGGTGTATGCTCTGCCTGGATGTGTGTGTGAGATTAACTAGTTAAGGGACTTACAGAGCAAAATAAAAATTTAAATTGCTGTTCTGGAAATACCATCTGGTATTTTGAAGGCTGAATGTTAAAGATGAACATTTGAAATGAGTTGACAGTGGCACACCCCTCGGAAGTGCAGCTTGGAGGCACAGCTAACCTGAGGAAGGAGAATGAATGGTTTAGTCTGCTTGTCGTTCCACCAAAGGAAGCCTGTAAACACAAATAAGTCATAAAATCCAATTTTGGAATCAGGAAGTGGAAATTTTCAGAGATTTCTTTCCTAAGTCCTTTTTCAAATCATTTCAGGTCATACATTTCAGTATTAAGATTTAGATGACATTTGCAAGTGTTTCTTGTTCATGTATCACCTTCACATGGGGTGAATACGGGGCATGATCAATACCAAACATCCTGTGGTTCTTTGCATTTCGTGTCCCATAACTCAAGAATTCAGACTGTTCACTTCAAATCATTGATAATTAGGAAATTAATTTAAAGAAGCAGCAGCTTTTCATTCTTCCATAATCTTTGTCTTACAAGACAATTGAATGTCCTAGGCCATCTCTCTGGTGTGAGCTGACTTTTCAGAATAAATGGTGTGAAGCTCTTTTTCCTGACTCAGTGCAGGCCCAGGCTGTGTTTTAGAGTAGGTTTAAATTCACATTATTATACTTAGGCACAGTAAAAGCTCTTGTTCTGTTCAGAGGCTTTTACTGTGGAGATACAAGGCTGTGTAATGTACATATAGACTCACTCACAACGAGTTTCTGTTGCCCTGAACTTTCCAAGGCCTTTGGTGACGGGAAATTGTGTGAGAACACAAATCCAGGTAATACAGTTTGCAAGTCTAATACTAAGATTTCCTGGCCCAAATAACTGATGGAGTGCTGTCAGAGCTGGCTGCTGAGTGCAGAGGAGTGTTTGTTAGGCTGGTGTGCTCAGTTGTGTCCAGTGCAGCCCAGCTCAGCAGCAGCAGGTGTTTGCTGGGCTGTGCTCAGACACATTATCTTTGGGACTAGGATTTGCATTTCTACCCGTGAGCATTTGCTTCACTGGAACGACTTCTCTCACATTGCCCATGTTTTGCTGTTTGCAGAGGGGGTGTTCTCCTTGTCTCCTCAGTGTTTAACTCGCCGCCGGCAGAAGCGGCTGTGGAGTGCCGGGTGTGTGCGAAGGCAGCGCTGAGCCCCTGGCAGGCTCAGGATTGCGGGATGGGAGCGGTGGTGGCCGTGCACTCTCTTCTGCTGACACCTAGTGGTTCCAGGCATCGGCTGGAGCGTGTGCCCGGCCTTGTGCGGCTTGTGCAGCCTCGGCCCCTCGCTCCGGAGCACCAGGCTGCTCTGGGACCTCGTGCCCGGCGATCTCCTGTTCCCCGGCACTGGAATTCGGGAGGAAATTGGTGGATTAGCTGCTGTTCCCAGGCTGTACATACGGATTTCTGCATAACCTACCCCTTTCGCAGTGAACCAGGATACCAACCTGAACGTGGATTGCTGATAATAACTGAACCTCTTCAGTGAAGCAGCAATTCATTTCTTTTATGTCCTCGTTGTTATTATTCAATCTTATTCAGGCTTATTAGCCTGAGCGGCCATTAGTTGTATAACTGGGTAATTTCTGATTAATTTTAATTGCTCTGAATTGATTTGGTTTAAATGTAACCTAAATATTCCTTAGATGCATCCACTTAAGAGTAAGCAGAAAATCTCAGAGGCAGGGTCGATGTCCTTTCTACTTCCATGCTCCTCGTGTGCTTCCATTGCTGAATTATTTGCTGATTTGTGAATTGCTGATCTGAATATGAAACTATTGAAAACTCACAGATGTTTTATATACTCCAGTGTTCACAGTGCTTTAGCTGAACTGCACTGGGGGTAGGAATGGATGTCTTTGTGTGCACATTGCTGCCTTACTTCTTTATTCTGATAATTTATATTTGTATTTCAAATAGAACAATGTGCTACCAATTTTCATAATTGTAGCTTTGATATGAATTCTCAATATGATGCAATTTGAGCAGTGGTGAGAGAAGAAGCCATTATGGAACGGAGGACATAAAAAAGTTTTTTGCTTTTTCAACACAGCATTCAATTCAACTTAAGGAAATAATTAATGCATTAATTATTTTATATCAGTCTCTCGAATGGGACACAATAAATTCCTTCAGCAATTCCAGATCCGTGAGATCAGAGGGGCACAGAAGTCAGAAAAGCAGATAGGATTTGGTGCAGAGTGAAAAAGCAAGTGGCAGATGAGTCTACAAGGAAATTTTGTAGGAATGTGTGTGCAGTGACATAAAGAAAGTGCATGCTACATACTGGTGCATAATTCATTTTGCAAAGGCTTTGTAGCATTCAGTGCTTTATCTACTCTGAAGTATGATTGTTGCCATGGTGAATTATTTTTTTAAGTTATTCAGTGGAAGAGTAAATAGTTGTTTCCAACTTCCAGTAATTGCCACGTCCCAGTTCCTTCCTCTCCATCCCCTCCATGTATATTTTAAAGGCACACACTGTGTGTGGAGCAGATTCTTCCCCGTCACCAGAGCTGGCTCAGGTTGGGGCTTTGGCAGGGTTTGTCCACCTCTAGAAAACACAAAGGATGATCCCTAATGCTTCGTGTAACTTGTGCACAGACCTCCTAAAATGAACCCCGAGCTCCTGGGGAAATGGAGCAGAAGCTAATTTAATTTTTGTTTCACTTGCAGTTTGGTTCTGTTCCTTTTAACGTGGTGCTGGTACAGAGCAGGAGGAGTTTTCTCCTGTGCAGGTGGTGTGAGCTCTCAAATCCACGCCTGTGGAGACAGTGCCCAAATGACAGGAATTTCTAAATCTCATCCTGATGACTTCACTAACAGATACAATGAGACAACGAGAGTGGCACTGACAGTGACAGTGTGTAAAACCTGATGTTTGTGTGATAAAAATGGACATAAATGGAATGTCTGTATTTTCTGGAACTGAAACTTAAGACTTTCCCTGGTCTGAAATGGTGCGTTTTGTGGCATTTTGAAAACCCAGGTGTTTGACAGTCTCCCTTAGCAGCCACCTGTAACTATTGTTGTGTTTTTCCATCTATGGAAGTGCTCTAGAAGCCACACTAACGGGAATTTACAGTCACCGACTGCAACAGTTTTGTTTGTTTTCTGTGTGATGTTTGTTTTCATCTCAATCCTGTTGCTGTTTCCTCTCTGAGCATTACTGTTGCTACAGACAAATTTCTGCTTTTGCTGTTTTAAACCTTAAAAATGCTCTTTTTCTAACGAGCATTTACTGTTTTTCAAAATGCATTTATTATTCTACATCTAAGTCTGTTGAGATATACATATGTTAATGAAACTGAAGAGACATTCTCTTTAATCTCTCTTTGCAGTCTGGTATGTAGTAAATAGAATTGTTTTGTAATTTCCAAACTGTTGTAAGAGGCTGTGTTATCTAATTCTGTGTGCCACATGGGGAGAGGGGGGGAACCCAGGGCTCTGTAAGAAAGATAATGAACAGTAATATTTGAGAAGTTAACATGACCCTCTGCTGAGTGAGGCATTTCCACTGTGAAAGGGGCAATCAGACTTCCCTGCCCATCCAGTGTGTTGAAGTGAAAATCCAACAAACCCCCAAACAAACAAACAAACCAGAAAAGCAAAGACAGCCCTGGAAATCCATCCTGGGAGTGGTTTTGTAGTGGAGTCCAGGAACGTTGCCCAAGGTCAGGGATGGGGTGCTCTGACAGCAGCAGGAGCTGGAAGGGGAAGTTGTTTGCGTGTGGTTTCAGAATGTGGGTGTGCAGGGCTCTGCTTTGGGGCTGGCAATGTTTGCCTGCCTCATGCTGACTGTCAGGGCTCTGGATCCTGGGCCAAAGCTGAGGAGACCTGCCTTGGCTTTTGCTGTGTGGGTGAGTGTGCAGCCCCTGGAAGTTGTGTGGATCAGGTCACTCTGCATCCTCTGTGCTGGTGCTGCAGAATCAAAGGAGCTTTGTTGCAAAGCCTCTAAATCTCCCTATTACCAGGGCAGGCTGTGCAGTGAGGAGCAGTTGGTGGTACGTCAGCTTTCCTCTGCGAGGATTTGGGTATTCAATTATTCCTCTGTGGCTCTCACACCTGACTCTGGGCTTTGTGCTATTTTGCGCGCTTGGGTTTGTTTCTTCTCAATTTGTTTCAAGCCTTGGGTTGTTTGCTTTAGCCTCTTGCCTGTGCTTTTATTGCGCTCTGTCCTGGTCCTTGGGTTCTAATTGCGGGTGCACAGCCTCAGTGAGCAGTGAAGCACCCTGCAAACGCCTCGTGCAGGAGGAGCTGAAGAGATTTCCTCGACTAATAAAGCGCAGGGGAGCAGCAGGCACGTAAACAAACACCCAGCACAGAATAACATCTCCCCTGAATTCAGCTGCTGCGGGAGGCACTCGGTGACCGTGTGTTTTTGAAATGAGCTCTTGTATCTGGTATTAGAGAAAAATCCAGGCCAACACACACACAGAGAGCCACTAACACCACACCCCAAAGCCCTGTCAGGCAGGTAGGGAAGGAGTGAGAGGCACATCCTCAGTGGTGTGAGCAGCTGTGCCGCTGAACAGAAGGTATCACTTCCCTTGGCACAGGATGGCAGAACAGATTTGGGTGTTTGGATTTGTAAAGGAGACTTCAGTAGCAAAGTTGATGAAATAATGATAGGAATTAGAGTATTCAATCAGGCTAGGAACAAACTAAACAGAGGTGGCTGATGCAGCTGGAACCTGGAATGCTGAGTGAATCCCACATGTGCTGCCTGTCACCCCTGGCAAACACAGGGACAGGTCTTGCTGTGCCTTGGCTCTTGTGTGTGGTCAGAGAACTTTGCAAAAAGGAAATTGTGGCTCAGGACCAAAATGCCAGGTAGGCAGAAATTAGCGTGACATGGGGGACCACCTTTTCCTTCTTTGCTCTCTCATGCGGGGCACAAACACGTAAACTCTGCCGAGGGCTGGTAAACGCGTTGCTCTTCAGAACACACTCCACTCCAGTCTGGTGAAGCATCACATGAAAACATTCTGTCCTTTCTTATCTTTGTCTAATTGAATTCATTGTTTCCTGAGCCTTTCATTCAGGGAGCAGCAGCTCCAGCAATGACAGATATTCTGGTGTGACTGAAACATGCATTTTGTAAGTCATAACTTTCCTTGGTATTTAAATAAACTGCGTATGTACGGCGTGCAAGATTTATGCAGAGCACAGCTGGAGGTATTGTGCTCAGAATTCCTATGGTTTAAAATGTCTCTTTCAAGTTGGAAAATGTGTTGTGAAGTAGATACCATTATGATAATTGGAAGTTCAGCTTCTCTGTCTTGCTCTATTATTTCCTTTGAATACAATTAACACATCACACACACTTCACCTGGTCTCTCCTCATTTACCTCTGACACTTCCTTGATATTTATTTAGACACATGTGGTGTCTTTGCTTTGAACTCAAGAGTTGGTATGTTCACTAGATTTTTTTAATAAACATTTTTCTCATTTAGATATATACAATTAGCTTGCATTGTTAGAGGAAGGTGTACATATTGATGCCAATTTCAGGGTTTTACTGGTTTGTGAGATGATCAGGACATCCATTGTAGAAAGACTAGAGAAAACTGATTTATCTCAAACCAAATACCTACTGAGAAGTTGCAGTTTTAGTGTAGTTCTCTTGAGAGAACAGTGCAGAGAAGGTATGGCTAGAGAAAAAAATAAAAAGACATATGAATAATAAATTTAATTTGGAATTGTTATATTTTCTTTAAGGTCGCATAACGATGAAGCACAGATCTCAATGTTGTGTTCTTTTGGATTCAGTGGCAATGTTTTTATTTCTAAAAACAGAAGTCTATTTTTTGTTTTTAAAATAAAATCAAATTCTTGAACTGGGCTTAAAAATACTCTTGGCATAGTTTTTATCTTAAATGATATATGACACATCACATTTCAGTGATCCACAGGAGGAGAGAATTTGAAAATATCATTATTTCATTTGTGGAAATTAGGTTTGGAGTTTTCTTTATTTCTTCTTTTTTGCATTTTATTTTGGTTTCAGAAACACTTGTATGCTTGGAGGTTTAATAAGGAATAAATACTTAGGATTTTTAATTACTGGAGATGTCTGATATTTTTAAATGAGGTTTTTGTAGGAAAAAGGTGTCATCTACCAATAGAGCATTCATTTGCTTTGTCTTAAAATGGAATTGGTCACCTGCAAAGGTCCAAGGCTTTCCTGAGAATTTAGAACCCCCCCCAGAGCTGGAGTTTTCTGCTGGGCGGGTCACAGCAGTGGTGGGGAGAGCTTGGACTTCAGGTTGCAGAATGCACATTGAACATTACCTCTGTTAAAAACTCCTTGGAAGGGGTTTTTTTGGTTGGCTGTTTTTTTGGGGGTTTTTTTGTAATGAAATCATTCTGTAATAAAATATTTCAAGTCCTGGCTAAGCTGTAAAGCTTAGGGCTGATAAACAAAGCATCTGAAGCCAAATGGCCCCTTAGCTAACCCCAATTAAAATAAAGATTTCATTGCGCTCTGTCCTGACAGAGAGGGAACATATTGTTGCCTTTAAGGGAGTTTGGTTTAGTTAATGAAAGAATTTATTTCATTTTTTCAAATACAGAACCTAATTAAATAAGTTTCAACTTGACTTGTAGTTGAGGGCGTTTTAACTCCTTAAAGGTTACTCCTGTGTCCAAGTGTATCTCTCCTTTGAATAATTTCTGATGCAGTATTTAGTGATTTAGATAATAAATTTTACAGTAGATCTCATGTAACGGTTTGCCTGTTATGCATGTCACACATAGATGTTGTCGGAAGGGTAAAACTCGTTATTGCCATGACTTTATTTTGGCATTTTACGCTGGTTTGGCCTGAAGTGCCACTCCAAGGTAGTGACTGATCCTGGATTCCTGACAGTCCCGTGCAAGCGCAGGTGCTGTCGGGTTTGCTGAGTGCGCTGCCAAAGCTGCAGCTACTCTGCTTCCTCCTGCTGCTCAGGGAAAAGAAAAATATATCCAAGCTGCAGTTGAACAGTCTGTGTCCAGAACGTTTCATTTTAGGGAGGATCAGTGGTGCAAATGAAAATGAAAGCCCTTTGTGAAGATCACATGTGTGATGCGTCCCTCCAGATGTGTCTGCCGGTCAGAGGATGGGAATGCCGTGGCTTTCCTTGATTCCTTGCCTGCAGTTGGAAAGCTGTGGGCTGGCTGCTGTGGCCTGGCAATGGAATCAGGGCAGTTGCAGTTGTAATTAATAGCATTTACGGAAAGCGAGGGGGTCCTTGAATTACTTGTGACACAAACTGAATCTAATCAAGGAAGGTAATGCTCAAGGTAAAATTTGGAGTTGTAACAAGTGTGTAAATGTTTTCCCCAAGCGTGTCTCTCTAAATCTGTGTTGTTCTGGAGCAGTGTGAGCACATCTGTCAGTTTTCCCCCCACATTTGGGGGTTTTAAGTTGATGTTGGATTATATATTCTCTTCCAGATATCACTGAATTGTGTGCTCTCCTTTCCATGTTGAATAAATTGCATTCCAGCTCTCTAGGAGTGAGTTTCCAGGGTGAGCAGACCTTCCACTCCTCCTTCAGGTCTGTGGGATTGTTGCCTTCAGCTGTGGAGGGGAACGATGGTCACAGAATTTGTGCCTGTGTGAGGAAAGGAATAGTTTCATTTACAGATAAATTACACGATATTTTGTTGTTCAGGAGGGGCTTGCAGGGCTTTTTAGTTGAAAAAAGAGTGTTCTTTGTGTGGGAACAGGAATGAAATGAAGGACTAGATGGTACTGGGGCACTAAAAATCTGTTACTTGTTTGGCATATGTTACAGATCCTGAGGTAACTGAAATGCAGTGCTGTTCTTTTCTGTGAATTTCTGTAGATCATTATAATTAAGTTGTGTTTCAGAAATCTCAGTGGTTGCCAAACGTAACCCAAAATACAGCCTCGCATCCAGCCAGGGTTCCAGATATCCTTCCTCTGCCCTAAAGCCATGTTTCCCAGCCATTATCTTGTCATAGCTTATTGTGCTCAATTTTAATTAAACACTAATAGCAGTGTTGCAGTCAGAACTGACATAAAAGTTTTACAAAGACTATGTATATATATATACCCACAGAATATTTCATTATGTGCTTTTCTTGTTTCTTATCTTGTCCAAGCTCTGTTCTTTGAACAAGTCTTTGGTGATGGAGAACATGAAGCAGAAAATGGTGCAGTGGCTTGACTCACAGTATCTGTTTACAACCAGGAGTCATCCACTCTATTTTCTATTCTTCAGGAACACCAATTCAAAACCTGATGTATTTGATAAGGATCTTGGGGTGTTGATTTTCCTTATGCTCAGTGTGGTACATGCACTGAGAGTTCTGCATTTAGGTTTCCACACACAGATGCTGCATCTTGAAATACAAAAGGAACTTTTGCAGTGCTGCAACCTGAAGCTGTTGTGTCTGTGCCTCTGAGGGCGTTGTGCTCACAAATGGTAGGCGCAGTTTTTCCTTTTGGGTGTTGGGTTGTTGGTTCTTACTGCTGCAGCATTAATTGGTTGTCAGATCCCTAAGAAATCAGGGATTAATGTGGCTGATCAGTGCCCTGTTGAGGAGCTGCCGTTTGCCCCCGTGCCCAGCCTGCCCGTGGAACACAATTACACATGTGCATCCAGGACATTTAGTGCCTTGCATTTCATTAATACGATTTGAACAGACAATCCCACGTTGCTGTCGGGCCGTGCTGACAGCTAATTACTGAAATGAAGGGTGTGCATGGCTCAGGAACAGCAAACAGCTCACAGAGAGTGGCAGCACTCCTGCCCAGTTGGTCCTGTCTCTGCAGACCAGCTCTGGGATATACATGGTGGTGGTGGGGAGTTAGAGTTTAGGGAAACACGGGTTGTTCCCGTTGGAGACAGTGGGTGTAGTTCTGCTTTGCCCTTTCCTTGGTTCCATTCAGACACTCGTACATAGTTCCCCTGAGTGCTGCCCACACTGACCTCCTGCTTGCAGACAGTGGGGCACCTTTCCCCCATAAATGTCCAGTCTGGTTATCTGAGTGCCACGGGTAATGGGAATGTCAGGCCGTTTTGTAGCATCGTTGGAGGAAAAGCTCCCCCTGACAGTTTGAAGGAGAAGGATCAGGAGTGGCTCCTCATTATCTCTTCCAGCATAAAAAGCGAGGGGCAACCAAGTGGGGTTTGCAAGAGCCAAGGTTCCCAACTTGGACTGACTTGTGTATTGTAAATGTGGTGCTCATTATTGTTGGAGATACTCTTTCTCTTGGTGTTCAGAAGAGTCCTGGATCACCAGTGTGGCTTCTCCAGATGCCTACACCCATAGCCCTGAGCAGAGTGAGAGCCAGGGCTCTCCCTGTGCAGCTCATGTTCCTTCATCTGTGCTGCTCCACATCCACACGTAACATGGAGACAAAAATATTCTGTATCTTGTTGAATCTGAATTGAATCTAAACGTTTTTGATTCAAATCTGCTGCTTAGTTGGAGGGAAAACAGGACAGTGGCAGGTTGCAAGTAAAGAGTCTGTTCTGCCTGATCAACTCAAAAATTCCTGTGAAGGTGGTGCAGCACTTTGCTGTCCTTGCAATTCATTTTGCAAAACAAGTTCCAGATTGAGCTCTGCTTCTATGTATTCTCTCTCCATGGAAATTATGTGCTTTTTCTCATTTCAAATTAGGTGAGTACAATGAAATCCTTATTTTACATATTTATTAACAAGGCTCTCATCCCTGTGGTATTGTCACTACCCTCTCTACTTTATGCAAAGAAATTACATGGAGAACTCACAAACCTTCAGGAGGTGTCTGTGGTCACTCTCTATCAAGCATTACTGCTCCTGTCTGTATTATATTTTCTGCCTTCCCTTTCCATACACTGTTGATGCCACTGACTTTTAAAAAAAATTTAATTCTAAAGTAAATCACATTATAGGCCTCATGCCACGTTCACATCTCCCTGGATACCCATTGTTTGAAAATCGATGAGTCAAGGAACCATGTCACCTGTGCTGGTTGGCACATGGAGGGTTAAGGGAATTTTTAGCCTCTCCAAAAAGTATTTGGTCAGGTACTCAGGTGCTGGAAATTTTCTTAGCAACATCAGTCACCGAGGAACATGATCATCTGCTGTTCTGGGGTAGAGATTACAGGGCTTAATGATTAGCTTCTTTAAGCTGCAGCTGATGCCAGACTCTACCCCCTTTACACCTAATTAGCCTCATTAATGAGCTCTTCTGCTCTCCGCAGAGAGGGCTTCCTCCTCGGAATAGGAGGCAAAAATACTTCACCCAGGTAGATGTGCTGAAACCTTTAATTATTGCCCACACCTGGTTGTGTGTCTGAGGCAGTATTGCTTCCCCAAAAACCCGCTGGGTTACAGTGACCACTGCACCAGGCGTTAACTCTTTAGCACCACAGCAATACCTTCGAAGCTTGGAAAGGATTTATAGAGTGGGGAAAGATGAGCCATTGAAAATTTAATGCTTAATAAGGTTGGGTGTGATATTGGAGGGGTTAAGTGATGAAAAGGTTTTTAAAAGTTTGTGTTTTGTATAATCCTGAAAAATGAGTTTAAATTGCTGTTGAATGTCAAGTGTGTGAATTGCGTTAGCAGAACTAGGAACACTGTTAGGCAAGTTTCCCCCTTTAAATGAGCAACTCTTGCGTTTGGAGCAATGTAATTCTGTGCTGCTAAATGGAAACAGGGAAAAATGCACTTGTAGTAATCAATGGAGCAGGAAGTAACTGAGCTAATGAAGTGCTGGGGGTCATTCTGGGCCACAGCGATTATTGGTCAATATCTGCTACACTGCAGAGGTTAAACTGGCTGAAATGGGGTAACACTGTATTTTCTGGTGATTATCTGAAATGCTGAAGCAGCTGTGTAACTTCAGCACCTGCATTTGGCCCAGGGTTGGGGTTTGGTGGTTATTTGGTAACTCTCCACAGTAGCCAGCTCTCCTGATTTTCCTGAGGAAATGCCCGCCGTGGGCATTCCCAGCAGCCAGGGTGCTGGGAGGAATTGCCATCGGGAGCCCTGCAGCAATCGGCTTTGGGAGGTGAGTCCCGGGCTGTGGGATGCTGCACTCACAGCTCAGGGAGCTTCCGGAGACTTTGAGGGAAGGAATTTTGTCCTGGCAATTCATCTTCTGAAATGAACAGAAGGTCATGTGCCTGTGAGAGTGAAAGGGTGGGAAATTTGGTGCATTTTCGTGGGCTGTTTCTCAGGAAGGTGCTCTCAGGTAATGTGAACTGGAGCCTTAGAGTTAGGAATTTGGAGCAGAAAACGAGTATTGATGCAGCTGAAAAATATTCAGACACTGCAAATAAGATCTCAAAGCTGTGATGTCACCGTAATAAGACACATCATTACTAACAATACTTATTAGTGTGCAGGCAAAAGTTTTACTTCATTAACAATGAAAACAGCATCAAACCTCCCCAGCCAAGATGGAATCGTGCCCTGTGTGAATCACAGAAGGTCCTGTGCGTTTTCCCAAGAATGCAGTCTGAATGAATGCCAAAATAAAGCATCCAAATGGGTGTCTTTTCAGCTGTTTTTAGCTTTGTCAGTTGTGAGTGTTCCTCACAAACGGGTTTGCTGTACATGGGCTCTGGTGATGGCAGTGTTGACCGGTTCAGTTGGTGCCCGTGCTGGGAGCCGGGGGTTCCAGGGTGGAAATGGCTAAAGCTGCTCTCTGGAGGGGAGCAGAGCCCAGGCAGGAGTCTCTGCCCATCTGCTGGGTGTCAGAGCAGGCTGGACGTGCAGCTGGACCCTGCCCTGCGTTCCTCGTCTCCACGACAACTCCAGGAGCGGCGGCACCGCTGCTCCCGGCCAGATGCTTCCCTGCACACGGGCTCTAATTAGATGGCCTTTCCCCCTCACCAAGCAGCTGGGAGATTTTGCAGGGTTTCCGTGTCACAAATATGTGTGGTGGTGGAAGGGGAGTTGGGAGGAGTCCTGTGCCCATCCCCAGCAGGATCCCACTTGCTGCAGAGCTGGGCTGGGGGTGTGAGTGCCGGTGGGTTTGTGGGAATGCACCACACTTCCCTTGGTTGCTTCATCCTGGGCTGAGCAAAACCTGGAGAGGGAAAACCTGGTTCTCTCTAGTCCTCACACTGGAGGCAACTCTTTGTTCATGAACATACTGGGGAGTATGGAGCAGTGACTTGGCCAGGTATTGTGTGTTCTCTCACATGGTGTGTATCTGGGTCTGCCACAGACTGGACATGTGGAACTCAGGGAGAAATTGAAGTTCTATTCCATTGGATCCATTTCATTTATAGAGGCGTGGGGTTTGTTACTTAGCTGAGCATTTTATGACTTCTCTCATATTGCTTTAGTGAAGTTAAAACTGTTTTATTCTCCTTCTGCATCTATATCAGCATCTAAATATTATATCAAAATACTTCCCTCTTGAAAATAGCTGTTCATTGAATGTGGGTTTGGGATCATAGTACAAGAGGGTCTTGCACAAAACCATGTTTTCAACATACTCACTTGGGTGAATCCTGGAACATCATTCATTTGGATGAGTTTTGACATTTTACATGTGTCTAAGAAGTGAAAAAAAAACCCCAAAATAGTAATATTTGTGATCTTTAGGTGTACTGGTCATTCATAAATCTTGGCCAATGATTTATCACTTTTGCAAAAATTTTCTTTCCTGCTTTAACAAAACAGTCTGTGTTCTATTGAGTTTCAATAAACGAAGCAAAAGCAGCTTGTCATTTATCTCATATGCAACACTTTGTGTAGATTGTTTTTCCAAGCGCACTTTTTTTTATGTTGTTTCCTAGTATAAAATAACTCCTATAAAGAATTGCCCTGTAATTTTTCTCCTTTTCTGTATTGTCACTAATGTTCCACAGTAGTTAAAACAGAAAAAGGCCCCTTTATTCCCGGGCCCTGAATTGGCAGCTGCTTTGCATGCTGAACGTCCCGGCCTCAATGGGAGCATTGCTCGGGGAGTGATTGCAGGAGCAGGCCCTGGAATTACCTTGCCAGCTAATGATAAAATCGCACGTGGGCCACAGGGGTTTTTGTGGAATAAATATAAGAGTGGAACAATATCCAGTACACATTATACCAGTAATTTAAAGCATATTCAGGACAAAGAGAGAGTTCCCAGAGCAGGCAGCATCATAGAGATTTGCTGTATCTGATAAAGATTAGGTTTCTCAGCTCATAATACCATACTATTACTTTTCTTTTGTTAGTCTTTCAACACCTACACTCCTGCATTGACACAATATCAAGTAGGAAGAGGAAGAATAGCCTTGTATTTAAGGGACTGAGCAAGGATTAAAGAAATTTCGGTTCTTTTCCCTGGCTCTGCCAGAGACTTTTGTGACCGTGCACAAGTTACTTATTATTTTCATGCCTCTATTCTTGATCTGTGAAATGGTGATTTTTTTTTTCCTCTTTCTCCTTTCCCCAGTCCTAAATGCTTTCTTGCTGGTTTCTTTGCACCTCGTGTGCCAGGCTCGTTGCTCGAGTTCCAGCTCTGAGGCTGCAGCAGTTGCTCAGGGATGGGAAGCGTCTGGCTGATGTAGGTGATGAAATCAGGGCAGGCAGTGGCTGGAATTAGCCACATAAACACTTGGAAAGCTGCCTGGCCCCATTACAGTGAAGTACTTTCATTATTTGTGAATGTGAGTGTGTGTCATTTCACTTGGGCTGACATGAAATGCCTGGTATCCTGTTAGACTAACAGGGTTTGAAAGGAGAAGGGAAACCAGTGCTGTGGGGATGCGAGTTTTTTCCAGTTACATGGTTTTTTGTCAGCTTCATCTTTTATTTGAAGTTGGTTTTGTACAAATGTGGTCACATTCTGTAGTGGCATTGGATGTCCCATCTGAAATGATGTGTAAACAGGTGGTGTTGGACTTTCACTGGACCTATCAGTATCTGAGCTGCTGTTCTTACAATGTTTTAATGCAAATAGATGTTACTCTGTATTTTTCCTACAGAAGTTTCATAGTAACACGCCCACAGTCTGTCTGAGGCTGTTTTGGATGTTGTAGCATTGATTACAGTTAAATGATGCATTGCATTATAATAATACCTGTATCAGTACTGCAGAATTCTCATTAAAGTGTTAAAAAGGGGTTTGGTGAGGTCTGAGTAGCTGTGTGGAATTTCACGTGTAAAGCTGAGCTGTGTGTGTTTAAATTGCTGGATTCTCCTACAATCTGCTGGTAAATGCTGCTGGTCTCAGTGGCTGTGGGAACAGGTCTATGTCCTCGCTGGAGTCCCTTGGTTTTATTTGGGGTGTGGTCAAGAATGTGTTCATTGGTACAACATTTCCAACAGGATGTGGATGTGATAAAGTGTGATTGGTGTCAGGGATTCCACTGACTTGCAGTCTCCTTGCTGCCTCTTATTCCTCTTACAACTTCTTACCAGAGTTAGCAGGAGAGTGGCAGCTGTCAGAAATTCCAACTCACCAGAAAGGGGGAAGAATTCAGAAAAGTGACACGTTTTGTTTGATACTGTGTGCAGGGATATTCACTCTTGCTGTGCCTCTACCAGAGGCTGCATCTTGTAGTGAGGAACAGGAACCAATGTCTGGAATTGGGCACTTGGGTGGGACAGTGAGAGTTTGGGCAGTGCAGTAAATAGATGGGTTTGAAATGCTCTTGGAGATTGCACTTGGCAATAATAATTCATCAGAACTGGCAGTGTCTGTTGAAAGAGCCTGAATGTAGTTTTTCTTTAGAAGATGTGTGGTCAAATCTCTGAGCACACGGTTTCTTTGTTCTGTGCAGCATCTTGAGGAGCTAATAAAGCTCTGGTATGATTTGCTTAATGCAGAGGATTTGATCTCTGCATTCTGGATCCCGTGATGAGTGCAGCGGATGCAGGGAGCTCTCCTGTGCTGAACGCAGGGAGGGAGGTTGTTGGGGAGGTTATTTGTCCTCACAATTGCCAGCGCAATGAGCCAGGGTCCTCTCGGGTATCTGTCACCAATTTCAGGTTTTCTTTATGGAGTCCTGCTGGCTGCCTGATGATCCTCCTTTAGCTGTGATGAGCTAATCTTCCCATGACACTGCAATCACAATTCTGGAAAGGTCTGTGGCTTCCTTTGGTTGCTGGTGTGCCTGACAGTGACACACATACATCCAGAGCAGTGGGATCATTCTCCTGCCTTGGGTTCATTATAATTCTGGATGGAATTAAGGATGATGAGTCCTACGGTACCCTACAGGCTTCACTTTGTCATTTGCAGCAGAACCAATTTCCGAGCAGGATGTGGTTATTTGCAACACCCAGGTGGTAATAAAGCAGTGCTCCAGGAATCCCTGCGTGCCCTTGGTTCTGCCATGTCTGTGGGGGTGGTTGTGTGGAACAGTGTCACTGGGCTTACAGCGTGTGCACTGTCACTTTGGCATCTTGTTCTGCACCTTTCAATCCCACCCACCTCTTTTAATTCCGTGGCTGATTTGCAGAGCAGCTCTCATGGTTTGTGTGTTTATTAGAGAGGCTTTGAAGGAGCACCTACGCCTTGGCAGGCATGCACACAGCAGCTCAGGATTCATTACCCTGCACCACATGCTGCCCATGGCAATGCACAGGGATCACACCCCTCTGCCAGGGCACACCTCGGGGGCTTGTCTGAACAGAGCCTTCAGCTTTGGGGATTTTTTCATTGGGTTTTTTTTTTCCCTTATAATCAAGTTTTGTGAAATCTTTGCTTGTGTGAGGGACTCTCACTGTCAACCTAATTTGACCCCCGTCTTTGACTCCTATTTTTAATACCTTGCTGTTCTCTCCAGCACTCACACGCCGCCTTCAAAGTGCTGTTACTCCTGCAGGAGTGGGAGTGTTGGATTCCCACGAGTTATCTTGGCTCCTGTGTGTCATTCCAGAAGCATCGTTTGGCTTTGCCTCTGTCCCTTCCTCCGCGTCTCTCCTCTGAACTGTCTTCTGTCCCACATAGTTTCAGTCCTTTATACTCGCTCTGAAAGGGCCTGCCAGAACCAGTCAGCTGAGGAGAAGTGATTTCCTTGAAAGCTGAGGGATCAGGGTGCAGTTTTTCACAGTGTGACTAATCAAAATCAGGCTTTATCTTTCAATTCACATTATGGCTTCTTAAAATACAACAACCAGTTTTCCTGAAGTTCCACAACAGTCTGAAGGAAGTCCTAGATGCCTTTTGTTTTCCACTTGGTGCCTTAAGTAGTTTCAAACACATTCTTTTGGAATGTAGCACAATTCCAATTTCAAAACGGGTCTGGCAACAGATCAGGTGTGGGTTGAAACTTTTCAACTTTTTAAGGGGTCATGAGATAGCAGCAGTGCCCTGATGAACTTCGTTATGCCAGGTGAATATAAAATATTCATATAAAGGGAGCTATGCAGAGGCAGGAAGAAAAGGCACCTATTTTTTCAATGCATCTGGGAGTCTCAAATCTTAGTCTTACATTTAAAGTTACTTCTCTTGTGTTAAACATGTAAAGTTTTGTGTTAAAAGTAATTCTGTGATCCAGGCTTGACATATATGTGAGTAATCTATAATATTGCTTAACAGATCCAGTCAGATTCCCCCTCGAGTTACATTGTGCACACCTTTAGAGGCTTTGCAGTCCCATCTTTTAGACTCTGTGGGGCATTTACGGTTGGGAAGGGGATTAAGGGATATTTAAGTTGCTGATGAATCAAGACCTAAATTCTGTTTAACAGAACTATCAAGTTTAGGAGTTGATAGGTTTATCAGAACTAGTGACTTTAATTGTTTTACAGGTGAGCAAGACCATTCATTTCACAACAGCTCCAGTTCCATCCGTGTCCCCCTGTGTATAATGTCATTTGCCAGTAAAAGCAGAGCTGATTAGCTTTATAATTTCCAGTTAAGGAAATGTGTCAGGAAGATGTTCTTACTGTGCAGGCTGCCTTTGGGTAGTGAGGCTTGGAGGGGCTGGGGCGGCGCGGGGAGGTCAGCCAGGGTGGGAGGCACTAATGCATGGGGAGCTGCACGGCTCACGCTTGACCTTGGGGATTAAAGTTTCTGCTGTCAGCTCGCAGCAGTTGAGCCTCGATTGTCTCTTAAGAAGTCAAAAGGTCTAATCAACCTAATGAACAAACTCAATCATTAGTGCTTTGGGAAGGAAGTGTGTTGCCACTGCAGAGGGTGTTTGTGGGAACGGAGCCGGGGACAGCCTGGGGTGTTGTGCTGGATGGACAGGGCAGTGGCCATGGGGGACATCTGGGGACCCTTGGGGGTGACAGGAAGAGCTGCTGGTTCCCTTTACAGTGTTCTGTAAAGCGTGACATGACAGCTGAGCCTTCCCCAGATGAACCTCTCTGCTAGTGGACTAGTCTACAGATTTCAGACAAAATCAGCACACCTTGATTTTGGAGCCAGACCCTGTGACATGGAGACACTCACCAACTGTACCAGGCACAGACCAGCCAGGCCTGTTTCCCCAAACATTTTGTCTTTGTTCACTTAGAGATTACATGTCTTATGACTCTTTATTCTGGTGAGGGCAAAGCCACAGTGAAGGGGGGTGGTAAGTGTTTTCTCACACTCCTGCTTCTTGCCTGCAAAGAATGTAGTGATTCTGGTTTTCTCTGTAAACACCTGCTACAGTAAGTCAAAGACAGGTTATTATCTTTAAAATTAATTGCTCTGAAACTGTAGTTACAAGGTGAGGGACCTGCTTTCTTTCCCAGATCCATAGGAACTCGTTGGCCCAAGGAAACGGTGACAGACTCTCTCCTAAAAGAGTTGATTTCTTCCCTCTTGGAACCAGCCCCATCCTGTGCTTAGGCAGACACTCACAATTGATCCTTCTCTTCAGCCAGTTCAGTGGCCCTGTTGTCCTGACTTTACACAGCCAGTGGTAAACGAGGTTGCTAATTTAAAGCTTTCGGAAATGGAATGATACCACTCTTTTAAAGGGGGTACTTGGAGGTTTTTTGCTATCTAATGTTAATTCTGAATATTCAACAGATGAAGAGTCCAAATATATTTTAGTGTGAGTATGAAAAAGCCTCCCATATTAACTGTACATCAGTATAATTTAGTCATTCTTTGTTACTTTCTTGTTTTTAATTCGATAAATATATTTGCTTGCTCCGTTGTGTATTTGTAGATGTGTGGAGGGAATCCGTGCCCTTATGGCAGATGCACAGCAGATTTCAGCATTACCATAACTCATTAAAATCAGATAAAAGTAGAGCTGCAAAATAACTTCTGTCTCCTGCCAACGAGATTGTGTGAAAGGGAAATTCCACTCATTCAGGATGAGCTGAATCTTTCAGAACTGGAGGGAGCAGAGTGGACATTCCTGACCTGCCCTTGCTGGCTCTGCTGAGGCAGATAAGCAGAACAGACAACATTCAGATGACTGCGTGTCATGTTTTGGGGACAGGAAGTAAAATCACCATTTGGGGTGATGGAACTTCTTCACCAGCTTTAGCCACCTGTGCATAAACCCGCTGGGATTTATTCCAGTGGTTCACAGTTTGCCCATTTTCAGCCTGTGGTTGAAACCTGGCAATGAAGTGCTTGAGTGACCTGTTATTTTTGGAAGGGAGGTGGGTGAGATGGAGCTGCTGCAGTGTTTCATTGTGCCCTGTGCAGGGGGAGCCCATCACCTTCTGTGAGGAGGCGTTTGTGTCGCACCGCTCGGCCGTCATGAGGCAGTTCCTGCAGAACGCCATCCAGCTGCAGCTCTTCAAGCAGGTACTGCTGCTCCAGCAGGGCTTGGGGGGGCTCTCTCTGTGTCCATTCAGCTCTCAGCCACACACTGAGCAACAACCAGGGAGTGCAGCCCCTCAGCTCCTCCCAGACTCGGGCACTGAGGCTTTCTGGACTCCCAGAGCTGTGTGTGTTTCCCTCTAAAGGGATCTGAGCATACCCAGATACCTGCTGTAAACTCTGTCCAGAAATCATACCACTGTCCAACATGGAATCAGTGCTTCAGAACAGCTGAAAACACCTCTGTGCCTCCAAACACTGGTTTGCAGCAGAGCCACACACCTTTGGGCACCGGGAAACATTGTGGTGGTGTTTTCATCCCTCCCCAGTATGAACATTGCAGTTCTCCTGGCTAATGCAGAATGAAGGTGGGGCGTGGAATGGCTGATGTGTCTCTGCTCTCTTCTCACACTGATGCAGTTCATTGATGGTCGTCTGGATCTCCTGAACTCTGGGGAGGGCTTCAGTGACGTGTTTGAGGAAGAGATAAATACGGGAGAGTATGCAGGTAAGAAATGGAGTGTTTAAGGTCACTTACCCTGGGTGGTCATTGCTGTTAGGGAAGAACTGAGGCTCAGTGGTCCTGCTCACCTGAAGTGTCTCAAATTTTTGTTCTTTCCTCTCTCAAGAACTTTGAATAATGTAATTTGAATAAAGCCTGTCCAGTCTTACAAAACCTTACCTTAACCACCTGAGTAAAAAAAAATCTCATGTTCTCAAATGTCTGAGAAAACGTGTAAATCTCTCAGCAATGCTGAGGGGGTTTGAGCTTGTTCTGTGTTGGGCAGAGGGTTCCAGTTTGTGTTTTTGGTTCTCTCCAGGCAGCGACAAACTGTACCACCAGTGGCTCTCCACAGTGAGGGTAAGAACTCCAGATCCTTCCAACAGACACTGCCATTCTTGTTGGCCCCCCGTGTCTTTTTCTTTAAATTCACCATTTTAACACAGAGCTCTGCTAATAAGCGCAGTTAATGCTTTGTTATTGTAACAATGGTGGGGTTTGGATTGCTGTTTGCTTTAAAGAGCTGTGGTAACATTTCTTCTCTTGTTCCTGTAATTATAGAAAGGAAGTGGAGCCATTTTAAACACAGTAAAGACCAAGGCTAACCCTGCCATGAAGACTGTCTATAAGTTTGTAAGTATTGAGTGGTGGCTTACTACTGAGATAAGAGTCTAATTATGGTTCTGTTTTAACCTCTCAAATGAGGCTCAAGACTTACATTCATTTTTATTGGACTCACAAAATTACTTAAAACACGCATTCATCTAAATTTCAAATTGAAATGGAAAAGTCATTTTGAAATGCAAAGGAGAGTGGGAACTTGTGATTTCTTTTGAAAGTCTAGATGATAAATTCTATGTATTACACAGAACTCTTTCTGGGAAGCAGTGCCTGTGTGCCCTGCTCAGCAGCTCTACCATCTCATCATTGCTCGGCTGGAAGCCTTTGTTACCTCAGGTTTCCCTGCTTGCAGCTCCAGCGAAAGAAGGGAATCCTCTCATTTTCAAAATTGTTTCCATCTTTGCTAAATGGCAATTAATTTTCCCTAGAGATTTCTTATACCTGCTCATTTAGCCCCCAGCTCAGTGAGTTATTCTTTGGCTGGCAGTGTTTTCAGTGCTGTGAACAAACAGCTGGTGTGGAGCTGTGCCGTCATGTGTGGCTGCCTGCTCCTCTGTGCAATGCAGACACCACCGAGGGTTCCTTACACGCCACAAAAGTCATTGAGATAACGGCCTCAGCTCTGGTTTGCTCCTGCCCTCCTCCAGCCTGAGAGAGATGAGTGGGATGAGACTGGCATCCGGAGCACTGTGAGGAGAGAGTTTGCAGGCTCAAACATCAGTTTATAGCAAAGAAAAACTCTTGGAGAGGGGAACACTGAGGGTGAGGAATGCAAAAAGATGAAAGATGTCTGCGGCATCAAAACAGGGAAAACAAAATTATTACAACAAGGGTGGTGGGTCTTGTTTGTTCGGGATCTTTTTACCTTTCTGTTTGTTTTAATGTGTTTTCAGCATCCTGTTGTATTTTTTTATTGCCGCTATTAGTAACTGAAATCAAACTTAGTCACCGCTGGAAATACAAGGGGATTTTAACTTAAATTAATTTTTCATGCAGGCAAAAGATCACGCGAAAATGGGAATAAAAGAAGTGAAAAACCGCTTGAAGCAAAAGGTACTTGAAGCTCTTATTCAAAATGTATAAGCACCACGTCTGAAATCCTTAGCCACTGAAAGCATGATGGGATCAATAGGAAGCTGTTTGATATGGTGTTGTTAGCACACTTCAAAATGCATTACCAGCTGTCCCGGATTTTTCCCACTTATAAATATTCAGACAAAAAAAAAAAAAGATTGTCTTCAAATGCATTAAGGCTCTGACTTAGCTCCACAAAAGCCAAGAGTGTTCTGATGGCAGTGGTGCTGCTCCTGTCCTTCGTACTGGGGCACTGGGGAAGGGCACAGCACATCAGCTGGGAGCCCTTCCCTACAGCCATGGCACTGGGCTTCTTGCAGATGGAAAATTCCTGTTAATTTAAAATAAATAGCCAGGAAAAATAGTATCATGTCCATCTGCCTTTGGGAAGGGGGTTCTGCATTTCCTGGATGCCTGCTGCAAAGTTCAGGCTGGAAGGAGTTGGTGTTCAGTTGGAGTTATTGCAGGAAAAAAAGACCAGAACTGTTGTTTTCCCAGTGGGTGTTGGTTTGTTTGTAAACAGCACAGTTCCCAAAGTGCTCAGTTGTGTGAGGCAATCCCACTGCTCTGTTTGAGGCAGGAGTGTGGTCACCGTGTGAGTGCTGGGTAACTCTGCCTGGGCTGTATTGCACAGGCTCTGGTTACTCTGTGAGTCAGAGCTGTCAGGGTCCTGTGGGGAATCTGGACAGGTTTATTCTATGTGTTGCATACTAGTTGGGTGGGGTTTTAATCTGTGCTGTGTCTGTAATTTCCTCTCTGGATTTCTGGAGCATCCCGTTAAGGTCCTGGGCACACACAGCAGTGCACCAGCCTGCTCATACAGAGGGATTTCTGGGCTGGAAATCCAGCTGCTCTTCCCTCTCTGAAATTCCAGCAGACTGCTGCAGATTCTGGACAGAGATAAAGTTCCTTCATATGCTTTTAATGCCATTTTATTTTATTTTATTACACTACATTTTATGTGACCACTTTATGATTTGAAAAGAATAGAAACATGAAGCAGTTTTCTTGTCCATGGATTATTTTATGCCATTCCATGTGTTTCATTTCTGGACGTAACCTTCATGAATAATAATAATAAAATGTTTGGCCTTCTCACGTGCATTTCTAAAGCAGTTGGAGCTGCACCACACGACCAGATTTCCACCCCCCCACCCCGTATTTTAAATGCTAATAGAACTGTGTGCTGTGGTGTGACATTTGCATCCGGGGCTGAGAAAAGCCTGGTTTTATAATTATTGTTGTCCTCCTGCTCTGTCAAGCAGCAAGCTTCCTTTTAGAAACGCACACGGAACATTTGCAACTAAATGGGCCGGTTTTGTTTCACCTTCCTTAATGCGGTGTTTGTGTGAGTGAGGTGGTTAAACAGGCGTGTTCCACACGGGCTTGCACACAGCTTACAGCTCTCCCTCTCCTGCCTTCATTATCCTGCCCTTTTCTGTCCCAGCCTCTTCTCCCCGTCAGTGCAGGTAAGGAGGTAACTCTAGAATTAGGGATTGCTCTGGTGGAAGTGATAAAAAAGGCAAAAATTGGTTTGGTCACCCTCATTTTTAATGTGTCTGTGCTGCTCCATGATGAGTTTATTATGCACAAGTCTATTAGTGCATTATCCTCCCCAGCTCTCATGTGAGAACACTGCATTTTTCACATGTTTACTTACTGGCGTGTGTGAGTGTTAACTGTTTGACATTCTGGCTCATTAAATACTTCATTTTGGCCAAATTTGGGATTGCTAGTCTTTCATCTTCTCAGAGTAACCTAAGGTTATTTTTAAACTGAACTCACTATCCACTGCATTTTAACATACTATTTTCCATTATTAATACAGAAAGTATGCAGGCCCCTGGTAAGAAAAAGTCAAATATAAACATCCCTTTTCCAGTTTTCACTGCCAAACCCGAGCAGCTTCTGTGCAAGATAGAATTTAAAAATGCAATAAAGCTGGAGGTCTGCTTCCTCCAACTCTGCATAGCAATGGTGACCTCTTAAATATAATCAAGAGCCCATTTTGCCCTTGGTCTGCTCCAGTGTTGGGTTTGAATTGCAAATGAGAAATGCAGGATTGACCTGTTGAGAGGTCACCGTGGTGTGTGTAAGGTCCTTCTTTAATATGATAGTGGAGATTGAATGGGGCTCCATTTCCATCCCTTGTTCATTTGTGGTGCAGTATTTCAAAGCAACAGAAATAGTTTTCAGAGGATTCTTATGAGTGAGAGCAAATAATTGTTAATAGATACAGCCTGGTAGCTTTATTTTATATCTGATACAGTTCTTTTTTTCTTTTTTTCTTTTTTTTCTTTTCCCTTTTTTTTTTTTTTTTGGGCAAAGGCTGCCTTTTTCCATCTCACGAATGGACCATGGTGGTCAAGTCCCTGCGTTAGTGGCTCATTTGAAGCTTAACTACACAGAATTAGGAAGAAGGAGGAATATGAATGGTACCATCCTCAACTTTCAGCCGGGAGAATGGAACTTACTGAGAGCTCTGGCTAAGACAATTTATATAAATGCTTGGGCACTTGGCATTAATGTATTCAACATTATTTTAGTTACTAGAGCCCTGGGTGGCTCCTGTTAATGTCTGGAATTGTAGAAACAACTCATTTGGAGCTTTATAAAACATCCTGCACAAGGCTGGGGGTTTTACTCCTCCGTGCCCAGTGTTTGTGGGCCCCCAGAAAAATTCCTCATGCTTATTTAAACAGAATTTCTCTGAAATTCCTCCTTGAAAATAAATAGGATTTGGGTCCTTTGGAAGTCTGCACCCCAAACACAGTGGAAATAGGATTTAGGAACATGTTATCTTTTATAAGCAATTATATCATCAGAGAAGTGCAGCCAATCTATAGCCATAAAAGCTCAAGGATTTGCAGTGATCGTTACACATCTGAGGGGATTTTGCTTAATGGCTTGATCTCTGTGTCTTTTATCTCCTCCCGTCCCCCTCATGTCCAAACTTTGGTGTCATTTCTCCCTAATTTTGGAAGTTTGCCTGGGTTGGAGGTGTTTGGCTTTCCCCTGACTCCCAGCCACAGCTCCAGGTGCAACATGCACTGCTCAGGTGCCTTTGGCTGTGCAGCTCTGGGGCTGGAGGCTGAGGAACATGGAAATAACGGCTGTATTTCATGTCCTTGTGGTCTGGGTTGCTGCCATGGGTTCTGTGATTCCGGAGCTGAGCGGATCCCTCCGTGTCCTGTCGCTGTTCGGGGCTGGAGTAGGAGTTGGAGTGAGGTTCAGCTTTCTTGCCATTGCATTGTCACTAATTCCGTGCACTTTATTGTACTTCCTAAAGACAAGGTGCCATTGTGCAGCCAGAGGAACGGGGGGAGGAAAAACTTTCTCTCTCTAGTTTGACCTTAGCAAGTTGTTAATTCCCCACGATCCTCACGGCCCTATTGGGGAACCACTGCTCCAGCAGCTGGATCTAAAGAGGGGTCTCAGCTCCTCTGTGGAGCACACAAAGCCCCTTAGAAAGTCCATCGAGCTTTTTGTTTCATTTGACCTGAACACATCAGGTCAGTGTGTGTCCAAAGGAAGCGTTTCTAATTGGCCCTGAGCCGACACGGCTCATTATTGTACCTGAGGCAGCCGGGCCTCGCGGGCCGGGCCAGAGGTCAGCCCATCAAAGCCCTCGGGGTGAGCAGCCACCCTTAGGTCGGCCTTGCGGAGCTGCAGCCTCTGCTGCCTGCTCTCAATATTTACCCAGCATTATTTCCTCGGCATTGTTGCGGAGATGTGAAGGTTTGGGGCCCACTGCGTTACAGACTGTTTCTCAACTCACTTTCAAACTCTTTGCTCCTTGTCTGATTCCTGGTGTCTGCGGGCCTTTGTCTCGTTCAAACCCCATGGCACACACCCCGTGCCTGCACTTGGGAGTCCTCTAACCTAGGCTGGTGGGTCACCTCGCTTCTGGAGGAGAGCACTCAGTCAAAGCAGACACAAAGGCCTTCCGTGAGGCAGCAGTTGGTGCTGTACACACTCTCCTGGAGGCACATTCAGTCCACCAAGAGGAAATGAAAGCTAACTGAGCCCTGAGTTCCATCTCTCCTTGCCACTTCCACGAGTAATTGTTCTGCTGTGGATAACTCTGTGCAGCACGTAAATGGAATTACCGTGCTCATTTAGGGTTACAAAAAGCAGAATACCCTGTTCCCGGCCTTCTGTTGAATTAACTTCTGAAATAGAAAATCTGAGCCGTGTTTTTCCCCTCCACATGCATTTCCTGGCTTTTGCGTGTCTAAGTCAGACATTTTCTCAGCTGTCCCTGTTGGCACCGTTGGTCCTGGGAGGAGAGAGGGCTTGTGTACCAGCTCTGATGGACAAACTCTGATGTTTTATTCTAACCATGTTTTCTTTTCTGTACTCTGGTGTGGTTTTTTTCCCCCTAACATCCACACTGTTAGTCAGCATTATCCTCCAGTGTGTCCTGTGTGTGTTCCTGGCCGTGCTATTCACCTTTTCCTACCACACAGGACATTGCTGAGAACGGGTGTTCCGCGGCACCGGAGGAGCCCCTGCCCAGGACAGCACCCTCCCCTCTGCCTGAGAAGAAGGACCCCAAGTTCAGGGAGGACAGGAGACCCATCACAGTGCATTTTGGGCAGGTAGGTCCTAGTGTTGGGTTTCTTAAATCCGTGTGACTCAGCAAAGGCAGGGCAGTGAAAACCCACAGTAACGACTGTGCCAATTGTTCTGTTAGTTCTGCTCACCCAGTTCTGTGGGAATACCTTTATTTCTACTGTATCTGTTAAATGGGAATCCAAACCCTGATTTTTTTTTTTACTCATTCCTTTTGTTCATGTGATAATTTTGGAGAAAATAAATCCTAAGTGATTGTGGGGGTGAAGCATAATTATCAAATAGCAATTTGATAAAGAATTTTCAGTTCTTTTAGCATGCAAAGTGCTGCAGCCCTCAGGACTGAGGGTGTAGAATTTAAAACGTCCTCTGTTATCTTGCCAGATCATTAGTGTCAATATGGAACATCCAACTATTAAAGCATTTGAACATTCTCTGAAAATTAAATGCGATGAACTAAGATGGAAAAATCAATTAATAGCTTGTTAGTGTACTCTGTATTCAGTATTGACAGCTGAGCTGTTCACATTAGTTACTTGTGTAATGTTTCTTTTGATATGTCTGCGAAACAGTGAATGTGTCTGGGGTTTTTAAGAGCTAGTTATTTAGAAAATGTTGTAGTGTCTCTGATTTTCATGGAAAAACATACAGTATTTATTATCAGTTTGCCAGTGTTCCCCTATTAGGTGCAGCCTGAGTCAAAAAATAACACGATTTGTGTTCACAGTTCCTTTTTCTTTCACTGTATCTATTCGTCACAATGTTCTGATCAGAAAACAGGAGGAAATATCTGATTTCATCGAAGGAAGCAAAGTGTAATTTTAAAGCAATCGTGAAACATTCTGAAATGTGAAGGCAAGCAGATTTTTGGAGCAGTGTCTGTGAATAGAAGCCAGTGGCTGCCCTGACTTGGGGTATCAGACAGGGCTGCACGAGGCATGATCAGTGCTCAGAGCAGTGTTGTCTGCAACACTTTAGAATTACATTTATTTCTTTCAGAACCACTGTGCTAAATGTAAGTTCTTGGAGACTTTCTTTAAGGCAGATTCTCTTCCAATTAAGTATTTGCAGTGGTGATTTATTTTCCCCTCACTTTCTCTGCCAATGCAGCTGAGAGGAATTGGGGCTACTGGAGGAATGCAGCCATCTATAGCTCCAGCAGGGACATGTTACATTTCATTTGAAGCAGCCAGAAATCAGATAATATTGCAATTCCTTTTCAGTTTTTCCTTCAGATTTTTATGAAGGACGGCTGGTTCAAACATTTTGGTGGGTTAATGAAATATATATTTGAGTGATGAGCGCGAATTTAAATTCATGAGGCTTTTTAACAGTCACTTTCAAATTTTTTAATGATCACTTTCTGTGTGTCAGAAGAAACACACATCAGCTTTTCCTGAGCCCTGGCTGTGGCGAGGGGCTCCCTGGCTAAGCGCGGAATGCTGTCATTCCATTCCAAATGCTGCCTTCCCAAACTGCTCCCCCTCAGCCATCCTGGGCAATCCCATCCCAGCCTCTGTCCTGGCACAGCCCTGCCCCTCCCGACAGCCCAGAGCCAAACCAGACCTTCGTTCAGAAGGAAAGGATCTTCAGCTTGATGAAATATAGATTAAGGCTTTGGGGAGTTAAAAAAGCAGCAACATTTACTCTTTAAATGGGAGATGGCTTCTAACTCGTGATTAAAGGCAGGGATTTTAGTGTGGCTTTTAACTCTGCCTGGAATGCAGAAGGTGGGAACAATTAAAAAAGCTGCAAGAAGTCGGGATAAGGGCTGTTTGTGCATTCACAGCTCTCATAAACTGGAGAGGATGAAAGAGGCTTTTTTCTCATTGTCACCAGCTCTCTCTCTGCGCAGCACTGTGCGCTGGGGCACTGGCACAGGAGCCTCAGTGTGGGACAAGGGAGTGTGGCACGGGCACAGGTGATGCTGGAGGAGGGGGTGACAGGGGCACAGGTAATGGTGGATGAGGGGTTGCAGGGCAGTTTCAGTGCTGGATGGGGTGTCGCAGACACCGAGGGTGTTGCAGGGCAGTTTCAGTGCTGGATAAGGGGTTGCAGGGGAGTTTGAGTGCTAGAGGGGGTGTCGCAGACACTGAGGGAGTTGCAGGGCAGTTTCAGTGCTAGAGGGGGTGTCGCAGACACTGAGGGTGTTGAGGGCAGTGTTCCATGCCTGCGTGCCCCCTGGCTGAGGGTCAGGCCCCGGCTGGGAGCGGGAGCCGGGCCGGGCTGTGCAGCAGCGCTCGCAGCCGCCGCGCGGGGCTTTAATTGAGACGTGCTGTCAAAGTGACAAACACATTTGCATACACTCTATTTATTTTCCTTGGAAAGGTCTGCAGTCTGCTGTTGGTTGAACATTCTTAATCAGCTCGCTGTAAGTGAGCCGGCAGCGAGCTGTCCTGTGCTGGGGGCTTCTCTTCATTACATGACAGATTAGCTAAAGGGGGATGGGCTGGAGAGCCAGCAGCAACCTTTAATTTTAACTCATTATCTCTCACCCTGTAGTAAGGTGGTTTCTAGCTTTTCCAAACACGGTTGTGTATCTGCAGTTGTTAGGCTACAAAAAAAATCAGTCAGATGTCATGAAATGCCTTTGAGAGCACAGCACCTCGGCTGGTGGTGCACCAAAATTCAGCAGTGACCGTGTGGCTGGGTGGGATTCCTTGGGGTCATGGCTCACCCTGGGCAGAAAGCTTTGTTTATTATGGAATTGTTTTAATGGTGGTTTTTGTAAGACGTTGTGGGAAAGCTGCCCTTGGCAGTGGAAAGAAGGACTTCAGCCAGATGGCCTGGGGCAGTGCAATATAGATTTAAACCAAGGTTCAAGACACCAGGAGACCAGTGTGGGAGGTCTCCTGGTGTCCTCCAGGTGACTTCATGTGGCTTTAGGTTTACCTTGGGTGCACCTTTCCTTTTGGTTGACCCTTGGCTCAACCAAATCCAGAAATGACCACTGAAGCTGGATCATCCTGGAGTCCAACGAGGAGCAGGAGCAGTACAGGCTCCTGACTTGTTTCCGTGCCTACATTCCTGCTTTTTAGGGAGAAAGCACATACCTGTCAGTGCTACCTTGGGCTGTTTGGAGAATAAACACTGCACAGCCTCAGGGGGACTATTTTGAACACGTTCCTTGTCCACCAAGCAGCTGTTGGGGCTGCTTTGGCAGGGCCCACCATGTTCCTACAGGATCATTCCCTGTGCCCAGTATTCCCAGCAGTGTGTGAGAGGTGCTGTGAGCGCACAGGGAGAGCGCAGGGGCTTTAAAAACAAACCTACACTTAGGAACATTCTCCCTCTGGAGCTTTTCCACAGTCAGTAGCACGACTGATGTAGTAAAATTAAACCAGCGAATGATAAGCTGCCAGCAATATCACTTGTTGGGAGAGGAGATCATTTCATTAGAAGGAAATGATCCTGGCAGTGCTGTGAGGCTCTCTAATTGTGTCTGTTGTAATTAGAATGTCTTTTGTCAGTTTAGCTGTGTTTGTGTTTCTGTGGCTTGTTTTTATTTACCGGCAAATAGGATGTTTTATTCCATTTGTGTGCGGAAAGGTAAAGCTTAAGAACACACAAAACTCTTCCAAGCATGTCTTGAGTGAGGAGATTCAGTCATGTCCCACACTTGATGCAAACTGCAGGGAATCAGCGCTCTGGGGGCTGATGTGAATAACTATGAAACAAAAGGAAAATGCTCTCGTGTACTGAAGCATCTCGTCTGAGTGTGGAAAGGCTTCCCCAGCTTCTCTTCCTGTCTGAATGTTATTGCTCTTAGACTCTTGCAGGCCATGCCGTGGAAGTTGCCACTTTATTTGCTGGTTGGATCCCCTTTGCTGTAAATGAGCGTGTTCACTTTTGCTGTTCCCAGCCTGCATTTGGACGCACAGAACAAACCGCCCTGCTCTGGAGGGCAGGGCTCCTCTTCCAGGAGATTAAAGGGCATGAAGAGGTCAGGGGGAAGATGGGAGAACACCAGGCAGCTACATTCCAGGAATGCAGCCCGGGATGGCTGAGGGCAGAGGCAGCAGAGGAGGGATTATCTGCAGGGTAAAAGGGATGAAGCAGGGAAGGGAGGAAGGCTCCTCTGCCAGACCCTGTGACTCCCTTCACACCCAGGTGCATCAGAACAATAGCACATTGCCGCTGGAGCACAGCAGGCATTGTGTGGCACTGAGGTAGAAACCAAAGGGGAAAGGGGAAAACAAGTTCATTTGCTAATATTCATCCGACTGTGGGCTCTGTTTGCAGAGCCAGCCTCCTCTTCTGGCCGCTCCGGACAATAGCGGGGCCTTCGTTAGCAAAATGAGCCTCTCTTCCCCATGGATGGGCAATGTGGGCTCCCTGCTCCTTTCTCTGGAGCCACGTGGGACTTCCTCTCTCTACGTTGGATTCTTTATGGATTTAGCAAAATACAAGCCTAGTTCTTTAAGGTTATTTCTACAGAAAGCATGTCTTTGTCTTCATTTCTTCTCACACCTTTCAGGAAGAAATTCACTGTTTTTCAGTAAAAGTCACCTTGCAAAAAGGCAAATAAATTCCTTGGTCCAGAGGTGCTTGTCCCTTTAGTGTCTGCTTGAGACCACTCAAATTCCCATCAGGCTCTTGGAGGACAGTGTTCTCAGTCAGAGGAGTAAAACTGCTGCCAGTGGACAAGACAATAACGCATTTGGCAGATCCTACTTTGTGGTGAGCAGGGTTTGCACAAGTGGCAATCCATGGGGTGAGTTAGGGAACTGAAAGGCCTGCAGGTCTGTGACAGATGAGCCCTGGCACTGTGTTCAGGAAGATCTGCAGCACCTGCAGAGCCTGCCCAGGGGTTACTGCTTGTCCTGCTGCTGCTCCCCAGGACGTCAGTGAGCACCCCCAGAGCTGTGTTCCTGCAGCTCCCTGTGGCCCCAGGGCTGTGCAGGAATTGCTGCTATGCAGGGAGGCCCCAGCCCCACACCCTGCAGGTGTGTTCAGCCACAAAAATACACCTGCAGGACTACGGCTTTGCCAGTTCTCTTGGTATTGCAAGCACTCCTCAAACAGGGGTGTTCAGAATAAATGCAGTGCCCTGGGTAGGTTGTGTCAGGTGCCATAACTGTGGATGTGTGAAGGGAACAGTGGTGGATCCCACCTGCCAGGGCTCTGTGACAGGGGACAGCAGCTGCAACGTGTCTGCACAGTTTCCTTGTTAGTCGTGTTATGTTGAGGAACCCGTAAATATCTCCTGGAGAGGATCTTGGTCCGTCACTGCTGGCATGTGGAAGAGGAGTTGTGCTTTATAAATAATACATACATATAAAATAAATACATCAGTACATGCAAGGCTAACCAAATCACCCAGATTGACAACTAGAGGAAAGCTCCGAGCGCCTTGTGGATGACTTGCTTTTCTATCAATGGACATCAGCATCCAGAAGCTTCTTGTGTATTACATATGAAGTTGATACGTGCAGTTAGGCCAAAACTGTCTGAATTGACCTCTGGGCCACTGGATTAAACCAGGAGATTAAAGGCAGAGAATATGTGGAACATGTGGTTGTTGTGAGTGCTGACTCCTGCTCCTTTGGCCAGGCGTGTTTGGGCTGTGCCCTTCAGAGCAAACCCAGACCTCAACCCCAGCCCCCATTGCTGCAGAGAGGAGCCGTGTCCTCCTCAGGGGTGCAGGAGGGTCCCCAATTACACAGCCTCTGTGGGTGATGGAGCTGAGCCAGACTCAGCTCAGCCACTGCTATTTATACAACTCCTTAAATGAGAGACCATCTCTGTTTGATTTCTTTTTATTTTCTGTGCAAGTATTCTGCTTGCTAGAGGGGAATAGCTGTTAGGAGATAATAAGGGATCTGTCCATTTCCCAACATTTTAAATCATGTGGGTTGCATAATCTCTTTGATTTGACTTCCAGGATCAGGCCCACAAAAAGCCAACATAAGACAAAATGACCAGTTAAAAAAGAAACCACACACACAGAACAGCGTGGCTTTCTTCTTTATGCTTCCTACTGCATTGCTGGATTTTCCAGTATTTTAAATGAAAAATATATGTAGTTAGTTGCATGTTGACAATGTCCTTGAGGATTTGACAGTGAGATTTTCCAGCAGTTGCTCTTCGTTAGAATCCTGGTGGTGTTTAATAAGGCAGCCCAAGTGCTGGCACCTCGGGCTGGTGTTTGTTCTCCAGGGCTCGGGGCTGCTGCAGTAAGCACATCGACCAGGGCTGATCATTACAAGGGCGTACGCCACCAGGAATAAAAATGTCACACGTTCCCCCATCTCACGGCGCTACAAAATGTCAGTCCTGTCAAACAGACATTGCAGGTAGCACTGAGCAGTCAGTACAAATTGGGAAGCTGAATATTCCCCCAGCTTTCTGATATTCTTCATCTGAAGCAGAAGAAAAACAGTTGTTAACCTATTAGCTGTGATTTTAAACTCTGCTGAGGTAGTAGATGGATGGGCTTTAGCACACGGGGATAAATACATTCCTTGGGTCTGAGATTTTTTTGCAACATGTATGTTGAGAAATGGACAGAGTGAAAACAAGCCACGGCAAAATGAGCCTTATTTTGGTAGGAGGCCTTTGGAAAAATGAGCATCATCTTGGTGAGATTCTCTCTCAAACCCTTCCCTATTCCATCTCTGTGAATAGTTGTACGAGTGGCTTGCTGTAATCCAAAAAGGGCCTGTTCAGTGAGTTAAGGGTCCTTTCATCATGCAGTGATGTGATACTCAGGGTTTTATTCTGTTTCTGAACGAATGAGGGTTGTGCCATGGAGAGTCCATGGGATGTGTTCTTTCCTGGCTCAGCACCTGTGTGTTCACTGAGTTCCACAGCTGGGGCTGAGGCATGGATATTGTCAGTGCAGGATTCAGGTCTTACTGCAGGGGCCAGAAAAAAGTCTGGTGCAAAAGAACCAGGTACCAGTTTTTCCAGAATATCAAAGCAATACCAAGAAATTATGCTCAGTCTCCAGTGGTTGCCTGAGGGGACAGGCAGCAGTAAGATGGGCTGCAGTGTTCTGTGTCACAGCGAGTGGCTCCAACAAAGTGACTCTGAGTCCGTTCTGGGTAGGACTGTCTCTGGTTGTTCTCTGACACCTTCTCAGAACAAAGAACTTGTGTGTGTTTAAGGCAGGGAATGATGGCAAGGAGTGCCTTGCCCCAAGAGCACCGAGTGCTGGAGCAGAGCAGGCCCAGCGAGGGGCAGAGGTGGCAGAGCAGGTGGGCAGGGATCCGCAGGGCCCTTGGTCATCTAAGGCCTCCCTGCACAGGAACAACATGGAAACATGTGTGAGGCTCCTTCAAACTGAATGAACCATTTTGGGTGGTGTAGGCACCTGTTTGGTGTGGCAGGAGATGCCTCCTGCATGTGGCTCTGTGCCAGGGAAACAAGAGGCTGTTGACAGGCATCTCCTTTGGAAAATGTCAGGAGTCCTCAAACTGCAAAGTGTCAAATGATACCAGTTTAATGGTTATGGGGGGATCCTCCATTTTCTCAGGAGAACTGGACGCACATACAGGTGGGTCAGGGTTGGTTTTCAGCTGCACAGACAGACAGTGAGAGGGGCTCAGATTTTACTGATACCATCTGCTGTTTGTGTAGGACAGGAGCTTTCCTGCCCCTGGAGCTGGGAAGGGATCAGGAGTCCTGACAGGTCTTTAAACCACAGACACCATCACAAATCAACCAATCCTACATAATATTCCTGCTATGTACATCCCAGAGCAGCACACCCTGCTCAAGTCTCCTCATCGCACAAAGAGAGCCACCTAATTCTCAAAACTCCTCCCTTTTTCCCTGTAATTGAAGAAAAGAGAAATAAAATACAGTTCAGTTCTGCAGCCCAGGATTTTATTATTTAAGCCGTGTGTTTTTAGAATAGCATCAGTTACCCACAATAACAATGCACAGCAGTGCACCTGTGGGTTTAGGAGTTTGGCTTTAGGCATTGCTACGTTTTTGCCAGGCTCGTTCTTCCTTCCCAGTCCACAAATGTGCCTTGAAGAGTGAGGCATCCCTTAAAACATGGAGATTATTTTTATCACAGGGCCCAGCAGATTTCTGTTGAAGTATTTCAGAGTGTAAATTAAAAATATATGCTGTAAAGCATACACTGTTCCTGTCATCCCAGTTTGTGAGCTGTACATATGGGAGCGTGTAAAAAGCAGAGTGTGCTGTGCAGGGATCTGGATGGATAATAAAACAGCTGCCTCGGAGATTCCATCTGCCTTCTGTACTGAATCTTTTTAGGTACCAGACATTTTTCAGTGTGGTTATGTTCTCCCTTTTTTGTTTCTTCATGGAGTGTTCAGTTGAGGTCCAGCGTGTTCTCCCTAAGTCAGCAGGGCAGACCCCTCACAGCCTGGGCACAGCCAGGACAGGGCATCTCTCTGCCATGGCTGATTGGCTTTAAAATGCACTGAGGGCTTTTGAACCAGTCCTCAGTCTCTGAAGGAAATGGGATGTTCATGGAGAAACATCCCTCACTGTTCACTGAGTAACACTTCTTTCTGTTCATACTGACAAACCAGTTTTCATCGGGTGGTGTTTCCGTTATGAATTTCCTTCTGGTTGCACTTGTTGCTGCACACGAACCAGAACCTCTAATTTACTCACAAAGGCTCTGTTTTGAACGCCACTTTAAAAAAAACCCTCAAAAGACATCCACAATTAGAGTCACACTCTGCTCATGAGCTGCTACCTTGCCGACCAAAAATGATCTTTTTGTAATGTTTCCTCTGGTATAAAAACCCTAAATAGCTGTATTGTTAAGATTCCTTGGGTTTATAATAGCTGCTTTACGAGTTGTGGAGTCTATAATTTTTAAATAGTATTTTGATATTGTAAAAGTGAATGTAAGTTTTCTCTTCTTCCAGCATCTCGTAGCTTAAGTCACCTGTCTGATAATTAGTGAACCAGTGCCAGATCTGCAGTCGTAAAATTGGCTTTCTGCAAATTTTCTGTCCTGTTGTTTCAGAAGTATTTAGAACAAGACAATTAAGCAAATATCCAGAGGAAAAAAGGTGTGCTGGTAAACAGCTACTGGTGAGAAAGTGCTAATTTAGACATTTCTCCCCTTCACAGAAGCACTGATGGTACACACATTTAGGCCTGTACCTGGAGCAGCAATTTAGCAGCTTTTAGCACTGTAGCCACGTGCTGGTCGGTGCCCATTCCTCCTCACAGCCCAGGTAATTAAGTTGATATTCCAACACAGCTTCACCTGCTGACCTTTCAGAAACAATGTGTTTTGCTGCATTAACAAATTAACTTCAAATCACGGGCTTTCCCAGTAAATACGGTCTGCACAGAGGTGGAACATCCTTCCTTGTGCCGCTGTGGTGCCAGACTGTAACAGCACCATTGCAGAGGGAGCTCTGGGGCAGGGCAGTCCCTGTCACCTGTGGTGTGCTCCCCACCCCCTGTGCCAGCTGCTGGCCCTGCTCCCCAGCCCTGCCAGTTCCCTGTGGGAATTCCCACTGCTGGGGGTGTGCAGGGTTGCCTCGCCCTCCCATCCACATCTGGTCAGGGCTCAGAACTGCGCCTGGGGGGTGACACATCCAAGACACTCGGTGGGGAAGGCAGCTTGGAATCCCAGCGTTGGGTTTCCCAAGCACTGAGGTCACAGTTCTGAGGCATAACATGATGCTTGTTGTGAAGTCCAAGAGGCACAAAAGTTTCTACACCTTTAATCTTTTCCCAAAGCAGCATTTGTTATGTGCCTTTATTGTTGAAACACATAGAATTATGGTTTTGATCAGAGATGAAAGCTTAATCATCTGTGATATCTAAATCTCAGCTGGAAAAAACAATCCACTGAAAGGATAAGGTTGTGAAAGTATTGTCTCCTGCAAAGGAGCAGTTCATAGTAATATAAAAATATTGAGGGTCTGTAGTGTATTTATTTTCACGTACTTATAACTAAAATGCACCAATAATTCTAGGTTATCATTGTGATGTTTTGAGGTCTCACTGGTAATTTTTGGTCAATGAGGAGTGATTTATCAGTGCTATGTGTTGTTTGGCTATAGACATAGAGGATCCTGCTCTCTGTGTGCACAAATGTAGTCCAGAGCACTTGGACCTCGAGGTCCAGGAATCCACCTTGAGCATCTTTGTTGTCCCAGTACATTTTGGCTGAGTGGTCTGGAGTGGTGCCCTTGTGACAGGAGCTGTGTCCAGGACCAGGTACCATCCTGTCGTGGCACATCGTAGCTCATGACATTTGTCACTGGTTTGGAAAAACAAAATAAGAGAAATGGCATTTCATGAGGTGAGTATGAAGGTAAATCACGTGCTGTCATCTGCTGACGCTGCTTTTGCCAGGAGCTGCCCGTGTTTCCCCGCAGGGAACTTTAATTTAGTTTCCCCTTTGCTGCAGCAGCAGGGACTCCGCCCGCCCCGGCCGCCGCCCCCCAAGATCCAGCGTTCAGCCAGGCTCGTGAGTAGCTGGGGGTTTGTCTCACTGCCACAGCTTAACCCTGCCTGAGTTCTGCTGCTCCAGCATTACTAAACCTGGGCACTCTGGACTGGGAACCTTTGCCACAGGCTCCTGAGCTCCCCCTCTCTGGCACCCGCTGGGTCTGCTTCTCTGGAGTCCTGCGGCTCTGCAGGTAACTGCTGCTGCTCTGCCCACTCTGGGGTCACCCTGGCACTCAGCCCTGACCCAAACAGCCCTGCTGGGCTGCCAGAAGTTTTTAGCCAGTGAGCTTTTGAAGACTTGCAGTGAACTCCAATATGAAAGGAAGCAGAAGTCTGAAGAGAAAATATTTATACTCTCCCAGTCACGCTTTAAATTAATTTGGGGTGGGGAATTCTTCTCCACGGGACAGATGTGATTACAGCTGAGGAAAGGGAGGTCGGTTTGTGGGCAGCAGAACACTGGTGCCACATTATGGGTGACATACACACACTGGGTCATTACAGTGTGAAACGTGGGCACCACAGGTTGGGCAGAGGAAGGGGCTGCACAGAAATCAGTGGCAGTGCAGGACCTGCAGGGTATTAGGCAATTCTTCCCCCAAAACACTCACTGTAGGACAGTTGCTGTCTATGAACTCTGCCACTTGGCTTTAAAACTGGGGGCTCTGCTGGATCTGCACCAGATTTTTATTGCTTTAGGAGTACAGGCAAGAGGCATTAGTTTAGGAGGGGTGTTGGGTTTTTGGCACAGCCTTGGAAGAGACTTGTGTCTGGTCAGGACTTGAGCTTTATGAATATAACTCCCCCCCAGATCATCTCACTTCTTGCTTCCTTCTACACACACATCTGTACATAAGAAAGAGAGAGATGCAAGTTTTCAAATCTAATCTTGCTAAAACTCCTTCGAATGCGTTTGGGCTGAGCAGGTAACTGGTTAACAAGTGCACTTGGGGGTGTGTTTTAACTTTAGATCTCTGGTGCATGTTCCTGTGTTACATCTCAACAGCATGTGTTTCTCCTGCCTCTTTTTAACTCTGGGTGTTCAGCTCAACAGAGTCATTTTTATGGACTTTTTGCTCTGAAGGTTTCTGTTTTCTGTGCTTGAAAAGTCACCTTGACTTGGCTTGTATGTGTTCTGGCAAATGTGCCCTGGTGTTTGGCAGGTGTGTGAGGGCACCTGGTGACTCCTCTGCACCAAAGCTGCTCAACAGTGGCGTTCACATGGAGTCATTTCTCACATGGATTTGTTACACTCATACATTTGTTGTGTTTATTACATGTTTAATCTCCCCGCTGCAGTGCCTTAATAGCCCTCACTGCAATGGGTTTGGTTCTACTGTCTTTGCTCCCAATGTGATTGAGAGAAGGTTGGAAATGTAGTAATGAAAGCTCCTGTTGCATTCATTTGGCTGTGTCAGTAAGTGGAACAGAAAGGCTTCATTCATCAGGAGGAAATTCAAGATAAATGTAAATGATTGTAATCACTCCCCAAAATATGCTTCTACCAAATATACATAAATTTTGTTGTTATTCAAAACTGTTATTTAGCTTTTTAGTAGTTGAAACACATTTCTGTGTGTGTAAATAACACTTTGTGCAGCTGATTTTCCCCTCTCTCAGTGTTGGCAGCTATTCCAGAGGTGGGTATCAGCCACTCCTTTCTCCTGGCCTGGTACACAAGCACTGAGGGCCCCTCTGCTCCTCCAACCAGGGCCACAAATCACCGGAATTCCTGAGGAATCCACGGGCACTGGTGCTGGCAATATGAGTCACTGCTGATAATAAAGCCAAGAACAGCCCAAGGAAAGGTTAAGGAGGCAGAACAGAGATGTTCTTTGCATTCTGCTGGTTTGGAAATGAGCTGTGGTGGGATTATGAAAGGGAGAGGGTTGTTGCTTGTAATTAATGGAGATCTGTTTGGATTAATAGTGGCTGTTTGGAAACTTTATTCAATTAGGAAAAGTTAAAATATAATCATGATGCATAATGTTGATGGGGACAGTAATAGGCACATCCAGCCCTTCTGTCCTGGGGGTTTACCTTTGTTCTTTTGGCTGTGTGCTCACGTAATTGGATTTCTTGGATACTTTTGCATTTGATAAGCATTTAACCTTGTCTGTTTGGCTACACGAGGCTCAGAAATGCAGCAAGGAATCGACTTGATTCCTGGCTTTTCCCTGCATTTCCCCTTGAACAATGCCCTAAATCCCACTTGGCATGTCCCCCTGGGCTGAGCTGGGCTGGTGGCCCCCGAGCCATCCCGGACTCTGTGTGTGTCCCTCCTCTCCAGAGGGTGAGTGTCCCCAGCGCGGTGACACCCAGCTCTGCACATCAGCTCCCAGCTCCCATTTAATTAAACAGCTGCTTTCTCCCTCTCCTCCCCTCCCTCTCCCCCGCCGCTGCCTGTCCCCCTCCCGCGCGGGTCTCTCCTGTTTTATCAGCCCTAATGAAGCAGTATTTTCATCGATCCTGCTGATTGCCAGCCCCTTCCTTTTGTTTGTTGGCACCGAGCCATTCTGCCGCGCTCTGACAGCTCAGCTCCTCTAATTAGCTCTGTTGTTCTTTTCCCCATGTTTCACCACGTTGCAAGTTCAGTTGAAGTTGCCACAAACTTAATCCTTCCATTCCTGCCACAAATTCACATTCTTAAGCCGTCTTTATTGTAGAGAGGAGCAGCCTTGTGTGGGGACTGATCTCCAAGACCTTAACATCTGACCTTTTCATAAGCCCTTTTTCCTAAGAAATAGTGGCAGTACAGCTCTGGATTTCTCTATCATATCTGCTCTGCACCATTTCCTTTGAAATGAAAATTCAACCCAATAATGCTGCTGCCTTCTGCATAGGGGTGTGCAGGGCAGGAACACACCTTCCTCCCGCCTGGAAAATCTCAGGGTTATGTGCCTGGGAAGAAAAACTTGGGGGGAAACCCCTCCATCCCCCCCGTAAATAATAATTTTTAAAATATTCCTTTTTGTTGTGGCTCTTAAGGGAGCACAAGCTCTGGAGGGTCAGAGCTGAGTTGCCTTCCCAACTTCACTTGAGGATTGGGGGATTTCTGTTGAGACAATCGTTCAGCTGAGCCACCAGAACCAACTATTTGAGGCGAAGTTGTACTTTCTTAACAAAGCCCAGGAAGCTGGTTTGCACAGCCTGACCCTGTAAATTCCCAGGGATACGCTCAGCACAGGATTATTCACCGGTGTGGGCAGGCACAGGCACAACTTTGCTTGTTCCTGTCCTTGCAATAAAGCTTGTTTGCTCATGGCCAGAAATGTAAGTAAATTCAGCTTGATTTCTGACCACCAGGAGGTGATGGGTACGTATTTAAAATTGGGTTTGCAGCAACATCATCTTGTCCAGAAAAGCTTTGGATTTTAGTGCAGACACAAAAGATGGACAAAACATCAGAGGTGATAATGACACTCTGGCTGGCAAGGGTTTGTGTTCAGTCCCTAAAGGAGAATGAGCCGAGTTTTTCCCATTAAAACATTTCTCCTCAGTGCCCATTTTGCAGTGCTCCCTTCCCCAGAGGTCCCACCTGAGCAGCTCTGTGTTCCTGGGGCAGAGGATGCAGGATGGTGGTGTCAGAGCTGAGCTCCAGTCCCGCGTGTGTCCAGCCACACACCAGTCCTTGCTCACACTTGGGGAATCTGTTCTCACAAGCACAGCCTGTACCACACAGCTCAGAGGAACTGTGCTGTGAGAAACGTGGGTTTCTTGTTCTTACACAGCCTGTGGGGCCATGTGGCTTATATTGAGACTTTAGATTAATTTCTGTATCTGTGTTTGTTTGTACCATTGTTGTGGCACAGAGGTTAATCCGCGTGATAACGGTGGTTGTCCAGGTTTGTGGTTTGTGTTCTCTGATGAGCTGTCTGTGTGTGTAACAGGTTCGCCCCCCCAGACCTCATGTTGTTAAGAGACCCAAGAGCAACATTGGAGTGGAGGGACGGAGGACTTCAGTTCCCAGCCCAGAGCAGTAAGTACCAACCAAATTAACAGAATTAACAGGGAATGGATCTCTGGGACTTGGCAGCACAGCCCCAGTGTGTGACACACACGAGGAGGTTGCCTGAGTGTGCCCTGAGATTGAAAGTTGTTTGTGTTCTCCTGAGTGTGGCCACAGCAGCTGTTCACAGGTGCCGAGGAGCCCCCAGCACCAAGTTGTGGCTGGACACAGCCCAGCTGCACTTCCTGGGGTCCTTCTCCCCCTTCATAATCTGGGGAGCTTAGGAACTGTGCCCTGTGGTTGGGTACCCCCTCACCCCCAGAGATAAGAGCCACTCCAGGCTGGGGAGAGACTCGATTTTACCCAACCCGAGGGGTCACTTCTCTCTTGTGCACCATCACTGGGCCATTTTACAGTGGAATTTGGTTGCCCTCTTGTGGAGCAGATGCAGATGCTGCAGAGGGCCTTGCACAGAGGTTACAGGGACTCTGAAACTAAAAGCATTTTCTTAATATTTAGTCTGCTGACTCACTGCTGTGGGTGGAGGATAATTGGTTCAATTTAACAGATCTGTGTTGGGTATGAAGGGTTTGAGAGCTGCTGCCATTCCTGTGTGTCCCACTGCTCACCTGCCACTATCAGACCACAACAAACCAAACCTGGATAATAACCATTCTCCTTATGCCCTTATAAAGTACCTTGTTTTGGGGGTGTCTGTGCTCGTTTTATAGTCAGCACAGGGGCAGTGTCTGCAGAGAACACCCAGGACCACAGCTCATGTCCGTTGTTAAATCAGTGTGTTTGGAGGGGGAAAAAGTGTCACTGATTTTTTTTTCCATTTCAATAGAAAGTTTATTTATTTAGAATTTTATCAGTAATTCAAGGTCTGTGGTGTTTGATTCTTAAACATTTGTCATTAAATCTAAAATGTGTAATTTTTAAAAGGCTTTTTTAGTTCTGAGGTGACAGGCAGGATTTGTAGATGAGAGCCCAGGCTATGCTGGATTACCCCCTGGGGCAGACACTGGGACCTGCCTCCTCAGACACAAATGAGTTGTTCACAGGAATGAGGTGTTGCATTTTGAACAGGTCCCAGGTTTCTGAGAGCTCCCTTTTACACCCCAGCAAGGTTTCCTATTAACCAGGCTGGCAGTGCTCTAGGATCTGTCTCCAGCTGCCTCCTGGGGCAGATGGAACTGGGCAATCAGAGGGCTGGGCTCACAATTAACAGGGTGTCAGAGCTGGGGGTGCTGAGCCCTGTCCGTGCTCTGACAGGTCATTATGGCCCTGCAGCAGTGGTGCTGGCATTCCCTGGTATCCATGGAAATGGGCACTGGCTTTGGGATGGAGTCAGTGCTGCTCTGCTGGGTGGCACAGGCTTCTAAAGCACATCAAATTCCAGCTGGAACCAGGATCTCAGGGCCCCAGCACCCAGGATTTGGGGGTGGAGAAGGTTTTGCGTGGCCTCACTGCAGGCGAGGAGCTGTGAGAGTTCAGGATGTGCAGGGAGGGATTCCAGGGGTAGTTCTGAGCTGTGCTCAGATGGAAGAGTTCCCAGGTAATCCCCTCAGTCCCACGACTCCTGTTTTATGCAGGCAAGAAAAAGCCTGTGCATCCAAATCCCTCATTGTCTGCATTTTACTATCTAAGAGGGACAACTTCTTCAGCTCCCTAGAGATCCCACGTAGCTGTTCTTTAAAAAACTGTGCCAGTAAAAAGAATTCTCCCTCAGTACTGGGGAGTCCTTTTTAGGAAAATAATGACAAGTCTGTGCCACCCCTCTGCACCATAATCTCTGTCCTCAGGAAAAAGCAACACCGTAATAAAACACACAAATTTAATTTCCCCATTACCAAAACATCTTTTAAAATTATTACAGAATTCTCCTTATTAACTCCCATATCCTGCACTCCAGTTTTCTGTACATTTTTTTTTTCCTATCTCAAGTACATTTAGGTGTCAATTAAATTTGAAATATCTACATTTGTCAGCATTTCATTTTTGGCCAGCGTGATGTGCTGCTGATTTGTCCACACGGGCTGACACATCAAACAGGCTCCCGAGATGCAGATGTTGCTCATTAAAGCCGAGCCGCGGGATTTAAAGGGCCCGGCTGTGCTGTCAGCGCTGTCAGAGCCCTGGGGCTGAGGACAGGCCCTTCCCAGGCACCCCCCACGGCCAGGGGATCACAGGGTGTCTGCAAATTCAGGGGCACTCGGGATTTCTGGACATCATTGTAGATACTCTGGAATCGTGTTTCATGGTCATTCACACTCCTAAGATACAAAGACACGGGTATCTTAAGTTCAAAACAAATATTTTTTAAGTCTCTTTGTTTTCTGGTTTATTTTAGGTGAAGCCTTTTGTTAAAGCAAATTGAATTTTTTTGTGTTGTAGTCACATTCAAAAAAAGAAGTCTAAAAAATGTTTTAAAAAAATGTGTAACAAATGTTTTCTGCTGCAGTGGCTCCAGCTGCCTTCCCCTGGATACCTGTTAGAGCACTGCAGCAGCTTTAATTGCAGGAAGGCAGATGATTAACACCATCAGCTGCACCCACTGCTGCCCGCTAGAGACTTTTTATTAATTAGCTGTGACCTGATTGTGAATAAACATTCACTGGCAGTGGCAGCTCGGGCCCTCTTTGGCTCTCCACTGCAGTGGCCAACTTCTCTTTTTCTGGCTAATATTGAAGAAGTGATTCTCAGCCAGCCACTGAGGAAGGGAACATACACACCTTACCTGACATTCATTTCCTATCAGTCCTTGGGCAGTTGGGGTTTTGTTCTGGAGTGGAGCAATTTCAAATGTGCAAACCAGACACAAGTAGGAGCTGGTAGCCTGGAGTCAGAGGGGCAGATCTGATGTTTGTTTGCTTATAGTAATTGCTCAGAGCATTGGAGGAGCAGAGCTGTGTGTCTGGAGAACAAAGAGACACCCAGCTCTTCTGGGGGGACAGGGGATTCTGTACTGGGGTCCTCTGTGGTGTCACTGCGGGTCCTGGTGGCACCCTGGCCTTGTTAGAGCTGTGCTTTGTGCCCTGCCGAGGTCAGTGTCCCTCAGGGTGATCTGGAGCCCCCAACTCTCTCAGTCTCAGGATGATTTGAGCCCCCAGCTCTCTCAGTCTCAGGATGATCTGGAGCCCCCAGCTCTCCTGGTTTGTCTCCAGGGCAGCTGTGATCGTGGGCCCTCAGTAACTTCTTTTCTCTTCCTGTTCCCCAGCCTGGTAAAGCCCATGCGACACTATACAGTCTTCCTCTCTGAGGACTCTTCTGATGATGACTTTCAGCAGGAAGAGGATCCTGTCTCTGGCTTCTCTGAAAACTTTTTCTTCTCTGCTCCTTTCGAATGGTCTATCCTTTACTCTCTGGTGCTCTGGGCGGCTTCCAGCAGTGGGGTTTGCATTGCTCAGGGTGCCTGCTCCTGCTCTGGGATTTTGGAAATGTTCCTGTGGTCTCTGTCTGGTGTTTGATCCATGTCCAGCATTTCTCCTGTTGTCTGTTTGGATGTTGAGAAGCATGCAAAGCATCCTCCTGCATGAAACACTGCAGCAGCCCACACTCGAGCTCTGTGGGATGTCACCTTCCATTTGTCCTGTGTCCAGACATTCTGCCATTGTTCCTTGTGTGGTGCCCCTGTGGTTTTGGGTTGTCCTGTGAGCCTTGTTCCAGTGTCACCTGTTGGATGCCAGCCCTCTGCTCTGTCAGGCACCACATCCCTGGGGACTGGCAGCTGTCCCTGAGAGCAGCGTGACAATTGTACGAGGAGCAGGAAGTTTGTTGGGTTTCTTTGTGTCCAACTTTTGAACTGGACCTTGTTGTACTTTCCCAAAGCTCTGTAATTCACTCTTGAGAGAAGGTGCTGAGCAGCTGGGCAGGAGGATTCTGTCACCTGCCCACGGCTACCCCGGGTGCTGTGGGAGGGGAGGGCAGCCCTGCCAGCTGTGGGTTCAGCTGCCCTGAATCCCTCTGGCTGCCCTTGGAACATCCCAGTCCCAGCTGAGCCCTCCCTGACCTGCAGCAGAGGGTTTGTTATTTGCTAACCTCACCTGCCGGAGGGTTTCCAGGGCATGAAAGGGAGATAAATTGCACCGAATGACGCTCATTCTTTCAACAAGTGCAGTCACTGTCTTGAGCAGGACCTGTAGGAAGAGGTGCCAGGCTGCTGTGAGCTGCTGCCTCAGAAATCCCTGTGGTGCCAGGAGCTGGGAGGTGGATGCCCAGTCCCACCTGAGCAGCTGGGATGGGCACAGTGGGTTGGGCCAGGCTGGAGAAGAGGCTGCCAGTCCATGGTGTGCTGCAGAGGGCAGGGGCTGCTGGGGAGGGTGGGGAGGCTCAGCAGTAAAGGGCCAGAAAACATCCCCCCTGCTCGAGTTTGGGCTGGGGGAACCAGGTTTGTTGGCAGAACTTTGCTCAGGGCAGGGTTTGCAGGTGAGCACACACGAGGAGCAGCATTTGTGAGATGTCCCTTCCTGAGCCCCTATCCCTGCAGTGTCACCCTCCTGTGGCTGCTGAGTGCTGGCTGTGTGCTGGGGGCTGGAGGGAGCTGGGCTCTCGGGGAATTTGCATGATAGAGATTATGATAAAATATGGGAAGAGGAGGGGGGCTCTCCCATAGAATCTGTTTTCGCAGGTCTCACAAATATTTTCTTTTAATTGAAAGCTTGTTTAAATGCCACAGTACAACTGGCTGCCAGTCAAATGCCAATCCCCACAGCCGTGTGTGGCACTTGCTGTTGTTAATTGGATGCACATCGTGCTGCTGTTCTCTGTACACACCAAAATGCAAATCCTTTGGTTCATTTTTTTGCTGAGGTTTGTGCAAGAGCAGCATCCTGCTAACTCAGCCTGGGCTGGGAATGTAAAGGAGGTGTCTCCATAATGGATTGTGGTGTTTCTTGATAAGATGACACCAGTGAAATCATTGGAACTCTGCACAGTGTTCCCAATTATTGCAGGAAAACACTGAATTATGTTGTGTGCTGAGTTAGCTCAAGGCAAGAGGATGTCAGTGCCTGCAGAGAGGGGAACCCAGATGGGCAGGATGGGGAGCTGGCATCCCATTGCCCCTGCTCCCAGAGCTCCCCCCTCAGCCTGGCTGTACCTGCATGACCACAGCTTTCCTCTGGCACTTCCCACTCGGGGTTTCCTTCCTGCACACCCCTGGGTGCCAGTCCCCCCACACATCCCTCTGCTCATACGCCTGCTCTGCACAGGGCATGGATTTGCCATCCAGGAGCTTTCTGTACCTCATCCAGCTCCTTAGGAAGTTGTGGTTAACACAGAACACTTGGAGAGATGCTCATGTGCCCCGTGGTTTGTGTGTGTGCCCCAGGCCCCAGCCCTACCGCGCCCTGAAGGAGTCGGACAGTGCCGATGGGGAGGAGCAGAGCAGCCCCGAGAAAGCCAAGGAGCCGCTGCCCCCCAGCCCTCTGCTCTCCTGCCAGGCCACCGACATCAACCTCCTGGAGGACATCTTCCCCAAGCTGGAGGTGGAAGCGCAGCCTCAGGCTCTGAGCCAGGCCAAGAGCCTGGAGGACCTGCGGACACCCAAGGAGGAGGGGGAGCAGCGCTGCACCTTCGATTACCAGGTGGGCTTGGGTGTGCTGGGGCCTCCCCTCCTGCTTGGGGGGGGGCTCCAAAAGAGTAAAAATTAAAAAACGGAATATATATTATATAATATATTAGGATAAACCAGTCCATTTTCCAGAGGGTTGCTGATGTGATTCAAAATTAGTTTCTGAATTAAGGAATTGCTGAAGTGAAAATCAACGATCAGTAACTTCTGCCTCTAAAGCCTTTACTTCTAATTTTTTTCTTCAATTTGCCCCATTCCTCAGAATGTTTGTCCTGTGGCTGTCCCACACAGTTATCTTTGAAGCTGATGCTCAGCAGTGAGGATGAACACTGGGAATTTTCAGATCCCCTCCAAACTTTTTTTTCCTTTCAATCTGACCGTTTTGGGCTCAGCATCATTCAAACAATCTCCCCTGGAGGGATTCTTTGGGAAGGACTTCCCTGAACATGTTCAGCTTATTCCTGCTCTGTGTTGTGAGGAAAAGTTAACACTTTGGATGGTTTCTTGCAGAGAATGGACTTTGGTGTGTCCGAGAGGAGCAGGATTGTGCCCACCATGAAGCTGTCGCACCCCTACAACAAGCTGTGGAGTATGGGCCATGATGACATGGCCATTCCCACCAAATATTCCCAGAGCTCCCCAGAAAGGGCCCTGGCTGCCCTGGGAAACGTGCCCCCAGTCACCAGGAGGCCCCGGAGCAGAGACAGGGCTCTGGCTCCTGCAGAGAGGGAAGAATCCAGCGCTGCCATCCAAGGGAACATCACCATTCCCAGGCCACAGGGAAGGAAGACCCCGGAGCTGGGGATCGTGCCGCCCCCTCCAGCGCCCAGGGCTGCCAAGCACCAGACTCCAGCTGGGTCCCTGGAAATCCTCCCCACTCCTGGGCGCAGCCACCTGGTGTCAGATCTGATCCCGGAGCCCTTCGGAGTGGGGACCGTGTCCTTAGACCCCGAAGGGCAGCAGCCTGGGAACGGCCTCCCTCAGCTGCTGCAGCCTGTCAAGGTGAAGGCAGAAGGTGCAGGTAACGACAGTGACTTGATTCTGAAGCTGCTGGACCCCCTGAAGGCAGTGGGCTGGGAGAGCCGGGCCCCCCAGCCAGGGCCCCCCAGCCTGCAGAGCTCAGCCCCCCCAGCTGCCTTCAGCACAGGGGGCAGTGACTTTGTGCCTCCTGCAGCTCCCTTTGTGCAGCCCCTGGCCTACCCTGCCCCAGCCCCACCTGCTTTTCTACAGCCATCCCCTAATCCCTTCACCCACACCCTGCCCGGAGCCCTCCCACTGTCCCTGGTCAGGCCCCCGAGGGGCTCCTTCACCCCCTCCTTAGGTCACGCCTACAGCTCCAGCTTCATCACCCCCCCTTCTGGCTTCTACCCAGCGCAGAGACCTCAGCCAAACATGGCAACCCTCTCCATGCCCAACCTGTTCAGCCAGGCTCCAGCCGTGCTCCTGCAGAGCCAGGGCCCTGCCCCGGGCAGCTCCCTGCAGGCGCCGTGTCTGAGCCGTCCCTCCAAACCCCGGACATTGCAGGGGGGCCAGGCCAGCACAAAGGGAGACCCCAAACAAGCTCTGGCTCTGCTGGCCAGCGAACCCCCTCTGCTCCCTGCCAGGCCCGCCAAGGGCTTGGAGTCAGTGTTACTGGCCTCAAAATCTGAGGAGACAAAAGATCCCTTTGAAGATCTGTTAAAAAAGACCAAGCAGGACGTGTCACCCACACCAGGTAAGGTGGAACAGCTCAGAAAGCGATGGGAAACCTTTGAGTGACCCGACGGCCTCGGTGTCCCTTTGGAAGTGACAGAGGGGGTTTGAGCCAGCATTCACCCAAGCATTTCTGTTCTGAGCCAGGACAGCTGCAGGACCATCACTGAGCTGCCACTCACACCCCGGGGTTTGGCCCAGGGTCCCTGGCAGGGATTCCTGCACTGCCCGAGGCGGGAGGGCAGTGGGCTTGGCTTGGATTTCCACACAGCTTTTCACACAGCGCTGCTGAGGCAGGAGTTGCTCTTTCCCTGTCAGTCCTTGGCACACCTGGAGCACACAGTGCTGGGGCTTATTCCTGCCCCTGGGCACGGGTGGCAGTTTTGGTGGCATCACACACAGAACCGGTGGTCTGTTTGCAGCAGACAAACCTGACCTTGGGCTGCACTGGATGAGTCCAACAGGCCCTGCTCGGTCCCGCCTTGGAACCCAGACACTCCCTGGGCTGTGCTGTGGATGGGCTGAGATGGCAGGGCTTGGGCTCCCTCCCCAGCCACTGACACCCACTTGTCACCAGGCCCTGTGGCCTCAAACCATGGCACCGAGCAGCCGCTCAGGGTTTGGTCCTGCATCTCCCTGGGGAAACTGGAAACACCAGCAATTTTTTTTTTGTTTCATTTTTGTTTTGAGCTTGTTTTTGTTAACTACATCAGAGAGTAGAGGCCGTGAAGAGTATCGCAGTACTTCTGTTTGTGTATCTTAATCTTACCAATATTATAAGTGGCAGTATAGGAATGGAATGTAACAATAACTTGATTATTACAAACAACCAAAAGAGGGGTATGGCAGCTGCCAGCTGAAGGGAGGGGGTGTCCAGGGGGGGTCCAGGCTCCCTCGGGCTGGTCCCGGGGCAGGAGAGGGACCTTGGGGCACAGGGCTGGGGACAGGTACATCCAGCTCCCTCTGTGTCCTCACCCCCCGGGCAAGCTGCTGGCTCTGACATTTCACATTGATTTCAGTGGTGCTTTTGCTTTGTTTCGTATCTGGGCACTCTGGTGGAAAACCTGTCACTCCCAGAGGGAATCACGTCACCTTTGAGCCTTTGGTAAAGGAAATTCTCTTGGACATGTGGGGAAATTCTTGTAAAGCTTTACCTGATTTCCAGTGTATCTATTTTATTCATGTAATCTTGGAAGTTTTCTTACTCTGGGGCATGGGAATGGCTGTCTGTGCATTGGGCAACACAAAATTAAAATACTCTTAATATCTGAAATGCCACCGGGTTGGGAGAGACCACAGTATTCCAGGAATATTCCATTTCTGTACACTGCTGTTCCTCTGACAAGCCATTCCCTTGGATTTGTATTTTCATTTTTGTGTTGGAAGACAGATGGGTTTAGTATTGCATAGTAAAATATTTAAAGTCTAAGATAACAGTTCCACTTTATTTTCTGCAGTTCTGTAATTCAGTGTGGACATTGTGGTGGATGGGGATGGCACTGCATGGTCCTGCCTGTGATGGGCAGGACTCACAGGCTCTTTTGTAAAGACACCTGAAAACACTCCGGGAATTCTGTCCCTGCTCTGGTTACTCTGCTCATGTTATGGATAATTTATGCCAGTGCTTATTCCTGCCAGCAGAAGTGAGTTTACTTAAAAAAAAAAAAAACCCACCCCGAGAAAAACAAAGCTCTGTGAAGTTTGTGATGGTCAAACCATTCCTGGGTTCACTCTCAGGGTTCCCTGCACATGGGCAGGGCAGCCCTGGGAATTCCAGTCCCGTATTCCCACATTACTGCCCATGAAGGAAGGGAGGGAAGGTCACTCCATGTCCTGCTGCTGTGACATACCAGCCCCAGATTAATGCTGTAAGTGTCAAGAGCTGTGTCAGCAACGTGTTCTTCAGGGACAATCAATCCCAGGTCAACCTGAGCAGCTCTGGTTTTAACCAGGTTTTATTGTAAACTTTGAAGGACATTCTAATTATTTACAAATTACAAAATTTACAATTACAAAAGAAATCGCGATCATGATCATTAACTACAGCAAGTCCAGTTTGTGAAAAAATATATTCAAAAATTAAATATCAAAAGAAAATTAAGTTCATTATTGAAAAAAAAAAAAACCAAAACAGAAAACACCCCTTCCATAAATTATTTTGCAGAAATGCTCAAGACACTGACAAAGGATTTGAGCCCCTTTGCTCGTACTGGCTTTGGGTGCTTGAAGTGCCACCAGCTGCTGCCCCGCAGTGCCAGTGCCGGGGCTGCTGTCCTTGGTGAGCTGCTGGTCCAGGGCAGAGCAGGAGCTGGGGCTGAGCCACAGGGGCACCGCAGGGAGGCCCAGGGGAGCCCAGGGCTGAGCCCAGAGCGCTGCTGGGAAACCAGCTGGGAAACCAGCTGGGTAAATTAAATGTCCCTGTGCCCAGCCGGGGCTGCAGCTGCAAGAGGCACCGAGCAAACCAGGCCCAGGAGCAGCCAGAGCAGCGTCTGTGCTCACCAAGAAATCCCAGGGGCAGCAGTGCCAGGGCAGTCAGGGCACCCCGGGGGCACTGCTGGCTCCAGAACCTTCCCACACACTGGAACCACCGTGGTCTTTCAACTCTCCCCCAGTACTACAGGAAACTGAGATTAGACAAAATACTCAGTTTTTCTTACTTTCCTAAATTTTCATTCTTCCATCAGCAGCTGCATGTGCAGAGCCCTGTTCTTAAACAGACTCCTGATCAGTAGTTTTGTGCTCTTCCCCTCACTTGGAACTAGAAACATTTACAGCTAAAGTGAAAAAAAAATGCAAAATTGAACCAGAATAATCAGCCTTTCCTCCTGGTGGTGATGAGCTGTGGTGGGCAGGTTCCCACCCTGCTTATTAAAGGTATTTTGGAGGTTAAAAAGCAGCCACTGTGTTCTGAAATATTCCTCATTGACAGTGCAGTGATGATCCTGAAAGACAAATGACGTTAGGCCTCACCTGTCCTGCTCTGCTGCATTTCCTTCCCCAGGCTCTGCCACCTGATGCTACAGCAGCACATCGAGCAGCCACAGACTCAAACCCTCCTTAGGGCAGAGGGAAGTGAGTGTTGTGTGACAACACCCACCCTGGTTTGGGTTAAAGGGCACTGGTTTGGTTCAGCAAGTTCCACTCTCCTGGAATGATTTCCCTCTCCCCTGCCCCCCTGGTGCTCGGCCCTGGCTCTCCCCAGGCTCAGCTCTGTGCCCCGGGGGGTGAGGGGACAGTCTGGGGGCAGAGCAAAGGGATCAGTTGTTCTGCACACAAACATCCTCCTTTCCCAAAGCCTAAACTGGAACTGGCAACTGGGGCTCAGCAAAGGCACTTCCACTATTCCCGTGTGGTCCCAGGGAACGCTGCAGCCGCCGTGTCCAGCACAGAGGGACACACAGCCCGGGACGGGCAGCAGCTCCGGGAAGGGTTTCCCCCCTCACTCACCCGGCCGGGCCCCAGAGGAGCCACAGGCACGTTTTGTTGGACAGCCACAGTCGCGTCATTCCTGCCCCGTTAACCGGCCCTGCCTTATTTATTTGTAGGGTGGGTTGGTGTTGCCGGCAGGGCAGCGGCAGGTCCGGGGGGCCCGGCCGTGCCCGGTCCCCCCACTGCTCCTCCTCCCCTCCAATTGTTCGTGGACGAGCTGCAGGAAGCAGCTCCTGGAGCCGCTGCCTGGAGCCGGTGCAGAGCTGTCCCGCACACCCCGCAGCGCAGGGGGACACGGGCTCAGATCAGCCGCTCTGTCGGGGGCATCTTGATGACGTTCCACATTTCCACTCGAGCCCCGTCCTTCTCCTGCCGGCTCGGGCTGTACGTCCCCTGAGTCGCTCTCCTCCTCTTCATGGCAATGGCCGTGGCTGCCACCAGTGCGAGGAGCAGCGCAGCCCCCGCGGCCCCGACTGCTCCCACCACCGACGAGTGGCTCAGGTGAGCCCACACTCGCTGCTGCGGCAGAACACGGAGTTACTCACGGCTTCCCCCTGCCCCTCCCTCAGCCCGGCCCCGCTCCCTGTCCCCTCCCTGTCACACAGGGGGGCCGGTCACCCTTGTCCTGCTCCCCTCTCCCCCCCCACACCCCCAAAGTCCAGCCCGGGGCATCTCCAGCGCTGCCCCAAAGCCCCGGAGTTCCCTTCCCTGCTCGGTACCCCTGGGAATGTCTAACAGCACCGCGCCCTTCCACAAGGATTGCAGCAAGTCCTGACACTTCCCTGTCACACGGGGGCTGCCACGGGCAGGAGGTCACAGCTGCTGTTGCTGTTGAAGACTCTGAAAACCTCACACACCTGAGCTGGAAGAGGTTAAATGTTTGTCAGCTGCTGACAAAAGCAGAGCGGTTGCACAAACCAGCCATGACCCCCCTGCCGCAGCTCCTGCCCTGGCGCCTGTTCCCTGAGCTCTGCCACTTCAGCCCCTGCCCGGCTCCTGCAGAGGGCCCGGGGACGGAGGGCAGGGGCTGCCCGGCGGGAGCAGCTCCCGCAGGAACGTCCGTGTGTCTTCGAGAGCGGCCCGAGGGACTCTGGGGTGGATGTGCTGCTGCCGGCGCGGGAAGGGAGCAAGGTCCGAGCAGACCTTGCAGGTGCATCTCCTTGTCACGGCAGGGCCTAAATTAACCGCTCTTCGGGTGGCACCTTGAGGACACTGTCCATCTCCAGCCGAGCTCCTGCCACCTCCTGCTGGCTCGGGCTGTAGGTCCCCTCGGACTGGCGCCTCTTCCTCGCCGTGAGAATCATGAATATGAGCCCGATACTGAGGAGCAGCAAAGAGCCGCAGGCTACAGGGACAGCTACTTCAAGGAGTGGGGAGGGGAAGAGAGCACCCGCAGTCCCTTTCTGAAAGAGAAATTAACGGAGAAACAATGAAACGCCTGCGGTTCCAGGAGCGGCAGTAACTGACCCAAATGGTCAGGTTAGAGGAGAAAAAGCCTGTAAGAACAGCAGGAAAAAGAAGAGCACTTTTTCACACCAGGACAGCCCCTTCAGATGTAGATGCCAGTACAGTCAGCATCCAGAGCAGGAGTCTCTACAGGATCAGACTGAAATGCACGAGTGCCAGTGGCAAAGAGCTGACCAGTGTTGCAAAAAAAATAAATTAAAACTATGAAGTTAAAGCAGAGTAATGTGAATTTTCAGTAACCCCAAAAGATTTCCTCAAGCAGGGGGAAAGTTCAATGATGCCTCTGATGGCAAAGCAGAAAACTGATTGAGCTGTTAACCTGTGAAAGAGTCCTTAAGAAAACTTGCAGCAGGAAGGGGAAGGTGTTAAAAAGGTCAGGACATGGATGAGAGATGGAGATGATAAAAGGCCAAAACATCATGGAGAGAAATGAGAATTCTTTAAATTCTGGTAGAATTAAGGATAGCATGGAAGACAACAACAAAGAACAACAACTGTGGAATTTTTGTCACGAAAGAAAGCCTAAAAATCTGCCACCTCCCAGCTGGATTATTTACAGCTTTTGGATGGCACTCAGCAGAGAAGGAATGTCCCCAGAGAACCTGGAAGCTCTTCTGCCCTTTTCCAATGTTGGAAGTTGAGGTTGATTCCCTGAGCCCAGTGCAGGGTTAGTTCTGGCTTTGCAGAGCATGCAGGTTAGTCCAGAGAGCAGGACTCAGCCCCTGCGCCTCCACGAGGGTGATGGAAATGAATAAAGGAATCCCCAAGGAGCGTCCTGGACAGAGGGGATGAGATGCCTGGAGGAGTCTGTACATGCAAAGTGGAAATGTCAGGGTGACCTTGGCACATGCACATGAGAGCCCTTGGTAACAGCAACAGCAACAGCAGTGACCCCCCCGCCTGGCACAGCCCCTTCCATGCAGGGTGGGTTAGTTCATTCCCAGGTTACCAGACATGCAACAGCCTGAAGAGAAAAAGCAAAGGTACAGATCCCACCCACCCCACGGGGATGACACACAGGGACAGCAGGGCCTGGCAGCGGCTCAGGGACAGGACCAGGCCCTGAACCACTTCTGGCCTGACTCATCTGACTTCCCTTCTCCAAACACATCCATTTCTGCTTCCCTAAATTTTGGAGAGGGCAGGTGCTTTATAACTCTATAAAGATAAAATGCCAACTGAAACTCCATTGCCCAGTAGTTGGATTGTTGTCCAGAGAGCTGTGAAATGTATGGAAATGGTGAGACAGCCCCAAAGCCACATGGCAGCACATGCAGGGAGTGAGACGTGGTGGCTGCTGGAGCCCAACCCGCAGCAGCAGTGCAGGGACAAAACCATTTCCCGGCTGAGGATTCCTGGGCTCTGGGCAGGACAGGGGGAGCCGGGCAGTGCTTACGTTGATGTCGCAGCGCTCGCCGGTGTAGCTGGCACTGCACACACACTCGTAGCTGTGCTCCGAGGCCTGGCACGTGCCCCCGTTGTGGCACGGGTTGGGGTCACACTCGTTGATGTTGATCTGACAGCTGCAAAGGAGAAGGGTGTTAGAATCATCACACGTGTTCTTGTGCCACAGAACACAACTTCTGCACTTGAAAAAAGCCTCATTGATTTGTAAAGTGCCTGTTGCACCTTTTTCAGGTGCTTTCTCCGGGGTCCAATAACATGAAACCTTCCCCCATTCACACCAACCCTCCTGTGGTGGTTTCTGTGGGACTGAGGCCAGCACAGGGAGAGAATTCCTACAGGGCACAAGAACTACTGCAAACACTGGAGTTGGCAACAGGCTGCTCTCAAGCCCCGCTCTGCCCCAAGTCAGAGCTCACGGGTAGGAGCAGCTGCTTGACTGGCCCCAGGCTCTGCACGGGGCTGAGGCCCAGGCCCCTCTCAGCCCCCCAGAGCAGCACTTACTTCCTGCCAGTGAAGCCTGGCCTGCAGGAGCAGTTGGCTCCCCAGCTCTCGGTGACGCAGCGGCCGCCGTTCAGGCAGGTGAAGTTCTTGCCACACTGCTGGGGTGGGAATGGCCACCTGGGAAGAACAAGGGACAGCCTTTAGAGTTTGACACAAGTGGAGAGGGGAAGAGTCTCAAAAGTCTTCCATAATATCAGAGTATTCCTGGGAGCCTGCCCAGAGAACACGCAGGAGCTGTATCAGTCCCAGAACTTTTTTCAGTTACCTGTTCTGGCTGATGGAAATATCAGGAACAGGATATTGCTGGAATGCCCAACAGCAACACTGCCAAGGATAAGTACCAGGTAACTGCACCAAAATGCAGCAGAACACCAGGAAATTTGGCCTGGGTAGATCAGGTAACTGGAGCTCAGCCATGGCAGTATTGATCTCCATGGTCCAGCTGAACTGGCACAAGGTGTTTTGTTTCAAATCAGCACAGGAACACAGCAGAGGGGAGCCAGAGCCCAGAGAAGATGGATTTTGTGGGGAGTGCTAGAGGCAGTGACAGCAGGCTGGAGCACTGGCTGTTTAAATAGCTCTGCAACAGCACAGGGATAACCCCCACCCAGAGGGATCCTTACCCTGTACAGGGCTGGGCCCCCTCCCGTGGGGGTTTGGTGCTTTACCTACCAGATACTTGCAATGCCCAATTTCCCCCCAGGTGTCCCAGGGTCAAACTGTGGGGACCCCGAGGCACTTACTCGCAGCGCGGCCCCGAGAACTGCGGGGGGCACTTGCAGGAGTACCCATAGACCCCGTCCACGCAGGTGGCTCCGTTCAGGCACTGGTGCCGCACGCAGTCGTCCACGTTGATGTCACACCTCTTGCCGATGAAGCCCCGGAAGCACTCGCACTGGAAGTCTGCCACGGCATCCACGCAGCGCCCGTGGACGCAGGGGCTGGGCTGGCAGTCGTCCAGGTTGTCCTGGCAGCGCTGGCCCCCCCAGCCCGCGCTGCAGCCGCAGCCGAAGGCGTTGAACAGGTCGTGGCAGGAGCCGCCGTTGAGGCAGGGGCCGGAGGCACAGACGGCGGCCCCGGCACAGCCCAGCTGCAGGGGCCTGGCCCCGGCCTGCAGGAACTGCTCGGGCTGAGGGTAGGCCGGGCCTGCGGGGAAGGGCAGGTAGATGCCCCCGATGTGCACCTGGCCCAGGCAGCCCGTGAAGTTCTCGGCCAGAACGATGAGCACGTTGTTCTTGAGGAAGTCCAAGCTCCCGGCACTGCCCTGCAGGGTCACGTTCACTGACCCGTCCAGACGAACCCTCCAGGGGGAGGAGGGGGCAGTTGGCTCCTCCATGGACACGGAGATGCTGTGCCAGGCCCCGTCCGTGACGGGCTGCGGGCTCAGGAAGCTCACGCCCTCGATGCTGTTCCCACTCCTGATGCCAACAAACAGGGAGGAGTTCCTAATGGCTACTTGGAGGGAATCCACCTCTTCCACCGCCCGGAGCAAAACAGCATCTTCATCCCTGGTCCTGAAATCCATGTGGAGGCTGCTCAGGGTTCTGGTCACTGATGTGTTGGTGGTAAATTCAATGGGGGCATAACTATTAAATGTTGCATTGGCCAGACCTATAAATAAAGGGTGTCATGTTTGAGACACAGCAGTGGCACACCTCCCTCCCCAGGAATCCTGTGAGCTTAGTGTGAGCAGGATTACAGGCCGAGCTGCTGCATCCTTAAAGCTCTTCCTGTTTACAACTGCACCTCTGGTAATAATATCCAGCTCTGGGTAGCAATGTTTACTCATCAGTCTCACTGCACAAAAATCCAACTATTCCCTTTTTACTGCCAGAAAAAATAGACCCCAAGGCAGCCAGGGGCAGAGCTGGGGACACTCCCCACCCACCAGACAACGCTCCTCCACATCAGGGCATCATTAGTGAACCAGTTTTCTTCATTCTCCATAGTCCTCTCTTAGGAGAAAAGCCACACAGGATGTAATATGAACTCAGGCTGGTGAAATAACCCGGGACTGTAAGTGGGTGAACATCAGCAGGAGCAGGATCACTCCCCAGCCCTGGAGAGGTTCCCCTCTGACCCAGGCACAGTCACAAAGCAGCTGTGCCTGTCACACCTGGGGCAAACCCACAGACTTTACCAACACACAACTTACACACGTATCCTGCTACAACATCCACGCAGGTGGTGGCTTCAGGACAAGGGTCACTTTCACACCAGACTCTCTCTTCACAAAACTTCCCAGTGAAATTGGCTGGACAACTGCAATGGAAATCATTCCAAGTGACAATGCATCTGCCACCATTCTGACATGGCTCAGACTGAAAGACAAAACAGGGGAATTTAGGGGCAGCATAATTCACCTTCAGGTCTCAGAGAATCTGGTAGAATTATGACAACGAAGACGAGCATGAGCAGCGTTTGTATCAAGAGAAGGGAAATGAAATAGTGACTCGGCAGCAGTGAGGGAAACACAAGACTCTGCACAAGAGATTCCTGAGCCCCTGCTTCTCCCTGTGCACCCACCGACCAACAGGAACTCCAGCAATGTGGCAAAGGACTGCACACAGGGACAAACGAGAGGCATCCCATACCTTGCAGGTGTTATCAGAGATGCAGCCATTCACAAGGTTTGTGGCCTGAGTCCCGTTGAGCTCCTGTGGCAGACTGTAGTTCTCGGCCTGGAAAAACTGTATGTGCTGGTTGTTGAGTTGGATGTCCTGCAAACAGCCCTTAAAGAAGCCTCCCCACGGCTCAGCACTGCCTGGGTTTGGGTGTCCCCCAATATACACTTCAGAACCAGCTGACAGAGGTTGTGCCATGAGCTGGCCCAGCTCCACGTGTGTGTCTGAGTGGAGAGCACCAACGGTGCCTCCTTGGAATGACAGAGCCACCAAATGTCTTCTGCCATCAACCACATCCCCTGGAAGCGTGACGGTGTCTGAGGGTGACACCTCTACCCTCAGCTTGCCACTCCTCAGGTAGATGGTGAGGCCGGGGCCCGTTTCGTTCCTGATCTGCAGGATCAGACCGTGGGGCTTCCGAGTCCGCACAAAGAAGGAGATGTTGAAGTCTGCACCAAGGCTGTCAGACAGGCTGAAGGAGGCAAAGCTGGTGGAGTTCTCCAGGCCAAATGTTGCTGCTGGGCGCTCTGGAAGGGAAAAGAAACACCCATCAGCTCAGGGGAGCAGCTGGCACAGGGATGTCCTGAGCTGCAGCTCCTGAGAATGGGGCAAATCTTGTCATGTTTTCAACTTATGTCACAGTGACAATGCTTCTCCCCACAGCCCTGGGAACTGAGAACCCAGTGAATGTATCCTGGCTTTCCCTGGAGGGCAGCAATTCACACAAGAGTGAAATACAGGTCTAGCAGAGCCCGTGCCAACCCAGCAGATTTACTCAAGGACTTTCAAGCTACAGAGCTGTTTTTAAACCTTGTAAACTTGGTAACAGCAGAATTGAAACAAAAAACTTAAGCAATACTGATACAAGCCTTGCAGAAGCAAAATAATGCAAATAAATATGATTTTTAACTGAAAATTGTCAAAGAACCGCCTTTAACACTTCGTGGTTCATCTATAAAGCAATATATATTCCTATTCAGCCTCAGCCCAGAAGCTCAAGATCAACTTTCCACAGTAACACAAGTTCCCTGCCCCCTGCATTCAGAGCTCTGTCACAAAACTGAAGTCAGGGTCTCTGGCCAAGTAAAAATCCCAGTTTCCAGAGGTGACATCAGTGCCTCTCTGGCACCTCTGTTGCTGGCAGGAGTAAATCCCGTGGCACTTACCATGAGAGCAGGCTGGACCTCCGTACGGCCGGGCACAGTCACAGCTGAAGGTGGCCCAAAGGTCCACACAGAGCCCCCCATGCAGGCAGGGCTGGGACAGGCACCACTCGGTGCGCTCACAGCCCGGCTGCACCACGGAGGACTCGCCCAGCCGCAGATCCAGCGGCAGCACGGCTCCAGCATCCACCTGGAAGTCCTGCAGGCAGCCCACAAAGCCCTGCTGGCTCCCTGTGTTGTTGGCCAGTGGTTCCTCAGCACCTCCGATGTAGAGGCTGGAGAAGGCTGGTGTGCTGGGAGCAGTGCCAGGCGGGATGGTGGTGCTGAGCAGGCACACACCTGCCTCACAGGAGTCGTGCCAGAGCTTCAGCTGCACGGCGCTGTGCACATCAACTTCCACCTTGTGCCACTGGCCATCGTCCACCCGCAGCCCCTCCAGGAGCAGCGGGTACCCCACGTCCTCCCTCCTCAGCTCTGCGTGCAGAAAGCCCTCCAGGAGCTCCAGGAACAGGTACTCGGCCTCGTGGCCTCGGTAAAAGAGGACAGCGCTGGGCAGCGTGGTCCGGAAGCGGAGGGACATGCTGAGCAGCTGCTCTCCTCCTGTGTCCCTCCTGCTCTCATTGCTCCCGGGCAGCTCAAGGAGGAGATACCCTCTGGAGGTAAAGGAAAACGTTGTTGGTGTGGAGCACGTGGCATCGTGGAAGCCAGGCTGGCACTGGCACAGGTGGCCGTGGCTCTCAGCTTGGTAGGTGGGGATGCACAAGGCCTCGTTTTGGCAGTTGTGGGTCTGGCACCCAGTGAGCTTCACAGAGCAGTTCTTCCCTCCCCAGACGGTGCCATCCTGGCCAGGGGCACAGTGGCAGGAGTAGTCAGCAATGCCATCCTCACAGACAGCTCCGTTCTGGCAGGGCCCCTCCTCACACTCATTGATGTTAACAGCACATTCCACACCTGCGGGAGAGACGTGGAGAGGATCTCACTGCAGGGACTGCCAGCCCTTCCCAGAGCCACCAAACACCCCACACTCACTGCACGGGATCCTGCTGCTGATGGAAGAGCAGCAAACCCAAACCTGTGTGTCCTCCCCGGGTATTTACAGAGCTTTGGCCTGTTGGGCACATCACCCACAGACTGCTGTGCTCCCCCATGGCAGACAGCACAGAGTCAGCACAGGGCACCAAAGGAACAAAACAGCACGCACAAGGAGTTTCTGGTTTTCTCTTTGGTATGTTGAAGCTCCATTTCAGCCTACAGGTCTGACTGGAGCACGTTCCAGACATCAGTGCTGCAGACAGCGTTAAAATGGGAAGTTACTGGAAAGACTTTGGTTAAAAACAATTCAAATTCCAAGACAACCCACCAGTTGTAAAACTCGATTCATTGCCAACCAACAGGCAAATCACGCTCCACAGGCACCCTGCCATGCTTGCACTAAGCTGATTTCAGTTGTGCCCAGTCCTGCAGAAGGGAACTGGGTGAGGTCCTGCACTGCAGCTCTGTCTCCTCCAGGCACTTGGATCCCAACGGGGCTCAAGTAAATTACAGACCATTACACCAAATCTGGTTAATGAAGATCTGCTGTCATTTTCCTGAGCATCCCCAGACTGACACAAGAGCCCTTCTGCAGCAGTTCCCTTTATCCAGCCCATAAGGTTGGTTTTCACTAATCTTCAGAGACAGTCCCACAGATAAACCAAGCTCGGATTATCCCAATCTAATAGCATTACACCCGAACCCAGCCAGCGAGCACAACCAGGGCAGCAGGGGGAAAAAGAAGGAATTCACACACAAAGGAGGGGAATCAAAACACAAAGGACATTTGTAAAGAAAAGCCACTAGACAGAATGTGCACGTCAAAGAGATTAGAGAGCTGCCTGGGGAAGAGAGATGAGGGGAGATGGGGCATTAGGAGCACTGGAGCTGGGCTTGATGCGTGATTAAAAATAAAAACTTAGCAAAGATACAGGCCTCGTGTTGATGGTCCTGTGGTCTGGCCTCAGAAGGAAACAGCAAGGAATTAGGATTGCAGCACAAAGCTATGAAGGAAATGTGTTGGAACAGATGGAGTAGAAGGGACATCACTGGGCTGGAGGATCCCGGGCTGGGAGAAGACACAAGACTTTGATTGCGAAGGAAAGAAATCGGTGGGGCAGTAGAACTACGTGGGGTGGATTTTCCCTGAGAGCTCTCCAGACAGTAAGAGGCGAGTCTGCAGGCACATTTAGGGGAGAGGCTGTTGAATAAGGACAGACAGGTTTGGTATAGTCCCAACCCTTGAAAAGCTGCTGTTTCAGATCAGAGCTGCTGATATTTACCAGGCAACGAGGGGAAGGGAACATTGCTTTGGATAACAAAAGGAGAGATGCCGTGAATTTTTGCATTTCTGAGAGGGCTGGGAGGCAGGGGAGAGGCCCATTTTCCCATCCCACATTCCTGCAGCAGCAGGAACACCTGTCCGGGCTGTCCCCAGCCCCCAGCACACACCTGAGGGCTGAGTCCTTCCCCCCAGGTGCCAATGAGTCCCCACGGGGAGGGCACAACCCCAGGCTGGTGGCTAATTAAACAGCAGGCGTTCCCAGGGGACGCAGCTGCTTTGATTTCTTGGATTATTTGTTTGAAGTGGGGGAAAAGAAGCAGCTTCACCCACTGCTGTCCAGCCTCACAGACAGGCACAGGGGATGCTCAGAGCCCAACCCTGTCTGTGCCAGCACCGCCTTCCCAGGGCTGGCTCCAAACCCACCCCTGATGCATTCCTGCCTTCCCGCAACCCAGGGCAGGGCCACAGCTGAATTCACAGCAATTTTTAAAACAAGCTGATAACAGAGATTGTGCAAGTTTTAAAAATCTGGCAAACACGGATTTTTTTTTTCCCCTGGAAGCCAATGTCACCCCCCCTTGCTGAATAGTCACCCAGAGCTACATCACTACAGTTTCCAAAGGTACAGATCATTTCCTGGGTATCCAGTTGTGTCTCAGCAGACACATTGGAAAGTGGATATTAAGATGTTGTTCAGAACTAATTTGTTTCTCTCACAGCACCATCAGCATCCCTTTTCAGGTATATTTAAAAAAATAAAAAGGAGGGGGCACAACTCAGTTTGACAAGAACAAGTTACTCTCACACAGTCCCCTCTGGTCCCTCTAAATTTCTTAGCTCCGATGTTTACTATTCCTTGAGCCATCCTCACTGAGAGCAATGCTGCAGATCTGATTCGTTACACCATTAGGAGACTTTAAAACCTTTAATGAGTTCCTTATCTAGTTAAAGACTAACAATAGCAAACCAGTGGAACTTGTTATCTGAAAATCAGACAAGTGGCATTTAAAAGGCTGCTGTGTGAAGACCGGGGGGTTTCAAACACCCCAGTGAATTCCACAGCGTTACAGGGAACAGCCCCAAGCCAACAACCCACAGGGGCAGGGACAGAAACCCTCGGAAGTGGCTGAGCTTCCACGGTACATTCAAATACAAATCCCTCCCCACATTCGAGGTGGCACCGCTGTGGTGGGAACCGTCCTGTTCCACAGGCACAAGTGGGATTAAACCCCTGGAAGGAGGGAATGATTTACTGGCTGCTATCAATAAGATACACTTCAAGAATCATATACTTCAACAGGTACATGAAATGTTAAACGGACAAGCACACACAGAGGGAAATATCCTCACTCAGCCCCCAGATACCAAACCCCCTGCAGGACAAGGAGCATTCCTTGGGCACCGGAGTCCCGGCCCCGACCCACCCTCTCCGGCAGGCAGCTGAATTCCGAACGACCTTCCCCTGCTGCATCCCAATTAGGGATTGTATTATTATTATCAAAAGCAAAAAGGAGGGGAGGGAGAGCGGGGTGTGGGGGGCAGAGAATTAGCCGCAGCAAAGGGCCCCGACACAATCAGATTTGCACAATTCCTGCCATTTCCATGGCAACCCTGTGCCCGCTCTGCCACCGGCAGGAGATGGGCGACGGGTCTGTCCTACGAGTTACAGCAACAACTACTGCTCTAAAGGGCAGCTTCACATCATTAAAGCAAAAAGAAAAGTGTAAAAGCATCTGTAAAAGCACACCTGACATTTCCTGGCCCTGGCCGGGAGCCCCGAACAGCCCGGGGTGGAAATTGCACAGACAAGGCAGAGCTGTGCCCCCCGCAACCAGGACATTCCTTGCCCTAAAGTTTCCAAAACAAAACTCCGGTTCTCTTCCAAACCCAAACATTCCTCCTTTCCAATCAATCCTTGTTCCCCCCCTCCATGCCTGCAGCCCCCCCTGCTCTGCCCTGGGCAGTTACCTGAGAGCAGCAGAATGCCCCTCACCATCACACCAATCAGCGCGGGTTTCATGGCCGGCTCCGGGTGGACATTGGTGACGGCAAAGGGAAAAAAAACCGGGTGCGAAGGGGGGAGGAATCACCAAAAAGGCAGGGCTGCGAGGGCAGAAGGTGTGGAGGTGCTGGCAGGGAGAGAACAGGGCTTGGAGCTGAGGCAGCGGCGGGAGTAGAGCCCTGCACTGCGCCAGGTCTAATCCAGCCCGGCGCTGACCCTCCCAGCTGGCCCCTGTCCGTGCTGACAGCAGGAATGTGCTCCCGGCAGTGCCCTGCAGTGCCACAGCTCAGCACACCGCCACACACCCACCTGCTGCACCTCCTGCCCCCGCTGCTCCCAGCTGGAGCTGCCCAGTGCCATGGACAGCACCAAAACAGGGGGTTGTCTTGTGACGGGCTGAGCCAAAAAGCTGCGTTTCTACCCTTGTGCAATATCTGAACCACAAGCAAGGAGTGAACGTGCAGAGTGAATCCCTTCCCACAGATCCCCCCTCCCTGGGCCCTGTCCCATGGATTTGTGAGCACTGTGCTCTCAGCCACAAAGGAAACTCCCAGGTTTAACCACCATGATCCTGTTTCTCTGAAGTCAAACTGGATGGAGGGAGATTGCCTGTGAGTTATTTCAATACTGTAAAACTCCTGAGGCAGAATTGTACTTTTGTGTTGTAAGGACCCAGAGAAGTTTCTCGTTTCTGTGAAGAAATGTTATTTGGGAGCTTTTCCCCAAACTTGGGAGTCTCTCTTAGTATCAATGTCAGGTCCAAGCAAACAAAACCTCCCACATGTCAGTGTCTGGAAACTGCATTAGCAGCATCACTGAGATATTAAAAGAAAGCATTCCAGCAACTCGTGTAGCCATTTCATTTTCTTAATGTCACTCAATCCAAACATGCCAGTCAATTTTACAGATATTTTAAGTGGGAGAGGATAGTGAGTGTTTGTTTGGAGTCTGAAGTCCCCAGATGGCCTGGGTCCTGTGCACACACAGAGCTGTCCCAGCACACATTTGGAACATTATTATCTATTATCTCTGGAATTGTCCAGGAGAAAACAAATGGGCAGTTGTGCCCATTCGGCCACTGCTGCAACAGTAAAGTGTCACAAGTGTGAAGACTGGAGAACATGAACTCCCCTATGAAAAGAGCCCCACTGTGGTTTCTCCACACACATCTGTATTTCCATGCACACCCAGAGGTTTCCTGTGCACTACTGAGGGAAACCCAGCACACCCAAAGGGCCCAGCACGGGCTCTGCGCTCACCTGGCTCTGCACTGCAGCACCTTCTCATCAGATGACAGGGAAGTCAAAAGGTCTGATGACCACGGAGCTGTGGCCCAGCAGGAGCAGCAACGTGGAACAGAAGGGGAGCGGGGGGGTCTCACCAAGGGCTCCTGGCTCCCTCAGCTATATTTACCAAAAGGGATTTGGCTGAAGGGGCAACAGGCCTCTAATCTCTTTACTATCTTAACCTTTTAGCTGCCCTTGCTGTAGAGGAAATGTCTCTAAAACAAATCTCGCATCAAGAAATACCTGCACAAAAACCTTAAATCTATCTAAAGGGGGTTAGAAGGAAGAAGCATCTCCCATTTATTTCCTGACCCACGACCCAGGAACTCAAGCCCATTTGATCTGGGCTGGCACCCTCACAGAGTCACCATTTACAGCTGCTGCACACAAGGTTTCTACATCTTTAAGGAGACAAAGACACATTGGCTGAACAAACTCAGATGGTCAATAAGCACTCTAATTATTCTGGGACACATTCACCCCACAGCACCTCCTGATTCCTCATCAAAGTACAACTGTTCCTCAGCCATGTGCCCAAAAGCTCAGAACCCACAGCAATGACAAGGTGCCACTGCCAGGGCGGGATGTGTGTGGTGGGAATGCTCTGGGAATGCTCTGGGAATGCTGTGCTCATCCCCCCTCATTGGGCTGGGCAGAGCCTCGGTCCTGGTGGAGCATTCAGGCCTTTTAAGGCTTTTAAAAGCTTTTTCTCTGGACCACAATTACTGACATAATTTCCACAACCCTGCAAGATTCACTGCCCCTCACCCTTCACTTGGTGCCCATGCAATCTTGGGATTCATTCTCCTTCCATCCTCTCAGGGTACGTATGCACTGAACAGACTCTTCAGGACCTGTTGTGTTGCTCTCTTAGGAATGAAGCACCACTTCTCTCTGAACTGCAATTTAGAGAGAAGACTCTTCTCCCTGCACTGCACTGAGACAGCACCGAGGCAGTTAATGTGTAAAGAAAGAATTTCTCCTGACTTGCATTGTTATCCCAACACTCCCCAAATTCCTCAGACTGAAGACAAAAACCTCCAGAAGGAACCCCCTGCCACCCCAAGAAAGCATTCTTCATCGGAGTAGCAAGTTCACTTTAATCAGTGGAGGCAGCTTAAACCCAAGTTCATGGCAGATCTAAGCTGCCACAGAAATGTGTTTTGAAGAGAAACATTATGGGAAGCTTCACAAAGTTGTTCTGTGATCCTAATATGAAGTAATAAGCTGTTTACCCAGCATGACTGTACTGGGATTAATTGACAAAGGAGGGGAGATTAATTGCTATTATTTCCCTGTCAGCTTCACTCCTCCACACGCACTCACTGATCTCACAGGCTGCTCCCAGCCCTCGCTGTGTTCATGTGTCAGAATCACCTCAGCTGAGACAAAGTCCCTCACCAAAAGCAATATTCAGAAGAGCAACCTGCTCCTAATCCCCTTCAAGTACTAATGAACCCAAATTCGATGCAACAGAATGAACTCTGGTGCTCCTTTGCCCATCATCCCATGTTTCTGTCAGCTTTTCTGCCCATGAGCACACTAAGAATTGGAAAGGATTAAACAGATCTGCAGCTTGGCAAAGCACAATGAAATTCTGAGCTCTGTGAGGGTGCTGGGGCACTGGAGGAGGAAAGGAGGACAGGGCACGGATGTGAGTGGGAATTCTGACAAGTAGGATAAACATTAAACCATCTCTTTGGACAAGATCTCAGCTCACAAGTGCAGCATTGTAACTGCCCAAGAAAGCGGTGATAAAGAGCTTAGATAAAAGCTTGTTTTCAAAGGCCTCACCTACAAAAGCAAATTTTTTTTCTTAGCCTGGCCTAAATTAGCAAATGAGATAGGCCAGCAAACCCCACAAAGAATTCAGCCCGCTTACAGAAGGTGTTAACTACGACCTGATTTTGGGTTCTGGGAATGAAAGCAATAGGTGTTCCCAGGGAAGAGCTGGGCACAATTAAACCAACACCGCTCAACCTCTGCAACCACAGAAGGAAAACAAAAAGCTTTCCCATGCAATGAAGGCCTGAGACAGCCTCTGGAATGCTGCTACCTGCTGTCGCCAGTTAAGGGACAAGGTTTCCTCCTGGCCTCACGTTTTTCTTTTACCCACGAGATGGCAGCCTGGGAACACCGAGGGAAGGTTGCCCTCCCCTCAAACACACCAACAACGGGACCACCTTTCCTGGGAACTACTCCGGTGTTAGATTGCCCCAACAGAGAGCACACATGGTTTAAACTAAGAAGAGCTTTAGTACCAGTTAGCAGAGCACCGTCCCTACAGAGCTGACGTGCAATGTTCACTATCACCCCCTTTCTCAACCACAAAGCTCAACCTTAGGGTCAGGTAGAATCCAGACTCCTCATCCCCTTGTAAACAGAGAAGGCTTCCTTTGCTCAGATCACAAAGACCTTTTGACCTCCTAACACAGCAGATCACTGCCTTCAGCCAAAAATTGCTGGTTCTTATCATGCAGAGGTGTCGGGGACTGGAGATGTTTTACAGATGTTTATGTGCTGGTGAGCCAACATGCTCCAGCCAGGAGCTTGTAACGACCGGAGGGTTAAGCACTCTGCTTTTATTTGAAGGCTGGGTTTCTAATATTTCATTGCACATGTACAGAAAACCCCACAGTTCTCCCAGGGAACTTTTACTCCGGGGCACAGATGCCCTGGATACTCTGAGCTGAGACTCTATTACACAGTTGATTTATGGCTGCAAATCCAGCCCATGGCCTGTGGAGTTCCTTGCCCACCACCAGACGTCCCACTCACACTCCCAGTCCGTCTCAGCCCTGCCCAGCAGGTCCCAACTGGTGCCAGTGCAGCAGCCGAGCAGGAGTGGCAGGAGCCAAACCCCACCTCCCCAGCATTACCTGAGTAACCAGGCAGGCACTGACAGAGGAAACCATTCACCAGGTCCTGGCAGAGCCCTCCGTTCTGGCAGGGCTGGGGTTCACACTCATCAATGTTGATGGAGCAGGTCTGCCCTGGAAAGGGAAAACACAGACAGGCCTCTGAAATGCAGTGGTGAGGGAAAGGATCCCAATGACAACTGCACTCACAGCTTTTTGCACTTATTTTCTGTCACCTGAAGTGCAAAAGAATCTCTTGAGCTGTGGGATGTCTCTGCAGGCACTGGCGCATGGGCACCACCACCAAAACAATGGGGGAAAGTATGGGATGATTTTCCAGTGTCAAGCACTGGCAAGATCAGAACTTCTCAACCATTTCCATCTCTGCAATAGTAACCAAACCCTAACTCCAAGAACGTGATAAAGAACACATTCTTCTCACACTCTGATTATCCAGTTGCATCAAGGAAACACCTGAGACCCCCGGGAATTAGCTTCCTCTGAGGAGGAATTCCACAGACATGCCCTAGGGATGAATTCTGCCACATGCAAGAGAGACTGACAAAACCACCCTGGCACCTGCACAGCCCGAGGGCATTCAGTGCAGCCCTGGGGAGGGCACAGGCTTCTCCATTCACATCTACTCCAACCATGCAGCATTATCAGATGTGCAGACAGGACGAACATTTGCTGGCAGCTCACCTGTGAAGCCTGGCTGGCACTGGCACAGGAATCCAGCTGCCTGGCTGTGGCTGAAATTGCTGGGGAAGTCGGGCTGTGTCCCATAATAGGCTGGGTTGGAGCGTTCCAGGCACTGGCCTCCGTTGTGACAGGGCTCTGTCACACACTCATCCACGTCCTCCTCACAGTCCTGCCCCGTGTAACCTGCCAGGAGACACCGCTATCAACACCACACACAGCTCCACGGGAGCACAGCTCCCAAACTCTGTGGCTGCCGTGAGGGTGGGAATAATCCCCAGAACTCTGCAGCTCATCTAGCAGGGAGTCCCAGAGCTCTGCACTTTCTCTGCTATGACAAATACAGGAGCCAAAATAATCGATTTGCAGGAAAGCATCACCTTGAGATAGAGGAACTCGTGATGGAAAATGGCAGCAAAGAGGAGCAAAATGTTGTGGTTGAGACTTTTGTGGGTGACTTTCCCAGGTCAGCTGGATATTGGGACGGTCTGTACAGGGCAGCAGTGGCACCCTGACTGTTCCAGGCCATGAAAAACCACACTGGGCCATGCAGTAGAACCATTAATCCTTTACATCTTCAGCACAGCAATTAAGCACATGCTGCCCATCAGGGTGTGCCCACAGGCCAGCCCAGCCAGCAGACACCACTCACCTGGCCAGCAGGCACAGCTGTAGCGCTTGACTCCCTCCAGGCAGGTGGCACCGTTGAGGCAGGGGTGGGAGGCACACTCCAGGATGTCCAGCTCGCAGTGCTCCCCCTCGAAGCCCGTGTCACTGCAGTCACACTGGTACCTGTGCGCAAAGCACAGCAAGGCATCAGCTCTGCCTCTCTGGGGGAGCCCTGTGTGAAGAGCTGGCAAAGGCAGCTCAGCAGTCAGTGCTTGTACCCACTTGTGGTCACACCTTCCCTGTGGGAAGGTACCTCAGACACACAGGTCTGCCCCCTTTGCTGCTCATCTCTGCCCATCACTTCCCTTGGCATCTGTTCCTCCCTTCACACCCCAGGGAACCCTCTGCTGCTGGGAGGGGGCTCGTCACAGCCATAAACCACTGCCAGTGCCAGTGGCATGTACAGACCACTAACTCCAGTTCCCCTCACTGCCCAGGCTGCCCTGCTGCTCACCTGTTGACGAGGTCGTGGCAGGTGCCGTTGTGCTGGCAGGGCTGGCTGCCACACTCATTGATGTCCTCCTCACACTGGCTGCCCTCATAACCTGGGGCACAGCTGCAGCTGTAGAACCCAACGTGGTCATTGCACTGGGCCCCGTTCTGGCAGGGCTCTGAAGCACATTCATCTATTTCAGCGTCACAGTTCACACCTTGGTTAAAGAGAGAGAAATGTCTGTGTTACAGGTGCAGAAAGGTGTACCTGTGCTGCCTGGAATGCTGAGATGGAATCACAAGAGCCACGTTACCACACCAAGGTGGCTCCCAGAGTGGTCTGTTCTGATTTTGCTGTACAATATCTGGGTGCTCAGAAACAGTATGTGATTCTTACNAGAAGGTACCTCAGACACACAGGTCTGTCCCCAGCAATGGCCTTTGCTGCTCATCTCTGCCCATCACTTCCCTTGGCATCTGTTCCTCCCTTCACACCCCAGGGAACCCTCTGCTGCTGGGAGGGGGCTCGTCACAGCCATAAACCACTGCCAGTGCCAGTGGCATGTACAAACCACTAACTCCAGTTCCCCTCACTGCCCAGGCTGCCCTGCTGCTCACCTGTTGACGAGGTCGTGGCAGGTGCCGTTGTGCTGGCAGGGCTGGCTGCCACACTCATTGATGTCCTCCTCACACTGGCTGCCCTCATAACCTGGGGCACAGCTGCAGCTGTAGAACCCAACGTGGTCATTGCACTGGGCCCCGTTCTGGCAGGGCTCTGAAGCACATTCATCTATTTCAGCGTCACAGTTCACACCTTGGTTAAAGAGAGAGAAATGTCTGTGTTACAGGTGCAGAAAGGTGTACCTGTGCTGCCTGGAATGCTGAGATGGAATCACAAGAGCCACGTTACCACACCAAGGTGGCTCCCAGAGTGGTCTGTTCTGATTTTGCTGTACAATATCTGGGTGCTCAGAAACAGTATGTGATTCTTACAAATTAAGGACCTTTAATTTTTATTTGCAAACAAAGTTATTTTGCCTAGACTTTTGGATTTTAGTCTTCTATCAAAATTAAAAACAGTTTCCAGTATTTGCCAAGCTTTAGTGTCTCTCAATTAGGTTTCCTGAAGCAGCCAATCTGTCAGCACTTCCCACACTACATCCATTTTCTGAGTAAGCCAGAAAACCTTGATCTTGCACACAGCTCTTACAAGGTTGATGGGACCTGTTTGGGTTCCTTTGAGGACAGGGAGGATGGAGATGGGAGAAGAAGAATCACACTGCTGTAGTTTAAACATGGCCTGGCATCTCCTCCAAACCTCACTCATTGCAGTGGCACCTGCCAATCCATCTAATCTGCCCACAGAATGGCCATGGCCATCCTAATCTTGGTGGAATGTGGGCCCCCTAATCCGATGCTTCAAACCCCTCAGTGCCCACACTGAACCTCCCTCACCCAAATTCCAGCTGCAAGCACCTGGCCCTGCCAGCCAGCGGTGCTGGAACCTCTGGATGAAGCACTAAACCACAAGGCAAAGGCTGGTATTTGACATCAGAATAATCTGGGGCACAACAAGCTCTTCCAGCCGCCTGGGTCATTTTATCACTTCCTTGGCAGGGGAATCCCACAACCCTGAATTGAAGATTCAGCATGAAGATAAAAAAGAAACTGATTTGCAGAGATAAAAATATGCTTGATACACAAGATCAGTAGTAACTTCAAGGCCCACACAGAAATTCTGCCTTTTTTCTCATTCATGGCTGTTCATTTTTATCAGGGATTGAGTCAGCACCAGGGACTGCATTCCTGATGTTGTAACTTCTCCTCATTCCACTGGTAATCAGCAGCATTCCTTCACAGCAACCCAACTCCTTAAACACTTCAGTCTGAACAGGAGGAAGGCTGAGAAAGTTCATGTGCGAGGTGGTACCAGGCAGGCGTGGGCACATTCCAGTCCCTTCCAGGCTGATAAGCTGGGCTGGGGGAAGGAGAGCCCCCTGCCTCCCTCACACACAACTCCAGCTGTGGATTCCACTCCCAGTCACAATAGCACCAATACTCATGTCCTGGGCCAATAAACACTTGCCAGGCATGAAAGGATTGGCAATCTCCAACTAAAAGTCACTTTATTCCAAAAAAATCCTCCTGGACAAGATGAAGAACTAGAGGCCAGCTAGGCAGAACTGAAACCTGGAAACACTATGTATCCATTTCCTGATAATAAATCTCTTTTTATATATATACTTCTCACGAGACATCTCCCCCCAGCTCCTGGGCAATCAGAGAGCAGTCCCTGTGTGCCCGTCCCCCAGC